>SJYT01047186.1:214134-251687 GCA_006410635.1 Cephalophus harveyi | reverse complement strand
TTGGTTCAATTTAGCAATATTGAGCACACAAAAGAATTGCCATTTTTCTTCTAAGATGTGCCACAATTTAACACTAACTTTTAAGGGAGTAGGGAGAGGAAGGCATGGGGGCCTATTGCTGTGGCAAATGCTTGCATCTGCTATAAGGGCATTATGTTTCAAAAAGGGTGGTGGGGGTGGGACAAGTCCGGGGTTGAGGGTGTAAAGGTAAGATTACTCTGATTTTCTAAAAAGTAAGAAGGTTTGGGGAAAATCAGGTTAGTATGAATACTAGAAATGTTTCTAGAATAACATTCAGTTGTCTTGTAACTAATTTCCAGCAGTGATTCCTTGACTATGCTGAAATGATTTTCTTCCAAAAATCTTTTTAACTTCATTTTTCCCATCACAGTTTATAGGAGACACAAACTCGAGGCATAGGGGCCAGAAAGGTAATTTAAATGAATGAAATTAATGAAATAGACTTAAGTATACTTCCTGGGGAGCCAAAACATCTTTAAATAAAGGGGATGACTGAAACTTGGGATCCTAATATTGCCTATTTTCCAGTTTTTCAAGTTGCACTGTAATTCCCGATCTTTCAATGATAATTTCTCAATTTTTTTGTATGTTGGCATCCAAATTTTTCAGAAGCATTTCTGTGAGTTGGTTTGACCCATAGACTACCCATTTCCAGTGGACATGATATGTGGAAGAAGAGTGTGCTGTTAATCAGTTGTTGCAAAATTAAAATAGTTTTCATCCATTAAGGACATTTTGAGTTGGCTGGAGTGGAAGAGCACTGAATAGAGAGCACAGAGTCTTAGCAGGAACCCAAGAACCTTTTTAGGTAGTGAACTGCCAAATGAATTAGCCCTGTTTAAAAGAAATTGTATCCTAACTTTCACAAGGAATTTGATGTGGCATATATATATTAAAAAAATAGAATAATCAAGTGTACATGACAATCAGAACCAGAAAAAATAGCGGAGTAAACTATAAAGACAAAGCTGTGAGAAAAGGTAAGGAGTGGGTTATGATGAGTTGGACTTAGGTGTTACAGGTTGGCCTTTGGGGTCACAAAGAGTCAGACACAACTGAGCAATTAAACTGAACTGAACTGGCCTCTCATAAGGACTAGTATTCCTACAAGTGTGACCCATCAGAAACATCTGGAATGCTTACTAAAAGTGCAACTTCCTGGGTTACACTCCAGAACTACTTAACCAAGGAATATGTATTTTTAACAAACTCCTACATGATTTTAATGTAGATCAAAGTTTGTGTAACCTTGGATGGTCTGTCTGCTTCCTTATGATAAAATTAAGAGGGGAAAGTGCTGAGTCCTCTCGAGGGAAAATATGTCGGTCTCTCCTACACACACAAACCCCCTTCCCTAATAATATATAAAAAGAATTACTCACATGGGGCTTCATGAGTGATTCAGTAGACAGTGCCCTCAATAGCATAACATCTATAACAAACACATCAGTGCTTTTAAGTACTGGTAAGTAGAGTGGTAAAGAATCTGCCTGCCAGTGCAGGAGATAGAAAAGATGCAGGTTCAATCCCTGGAGAAGGAAATGGCAACCCACTCCAGTGTTTTTGCCTGGAAAATCCCATGGACAGAGAAGCCTGGTGGGCTACAGTCCATGGGACTGCAGAGAGTCAGACAGGACTCAGCCACTGAGCACAAGACTGTGATCTCTGAAGTCAAGACTGTGAAGGTTTTAAATACTAGGTCTGTCATTTCATGGCACTTTGACCTTGGGCAAACTGTTAACCTGTCTTATACAGTTTTAAGAATGATAATAGTATCATAATACTGATAATAATAATAATTGTCAGTATTATTAAGAAGATTCAATGAGATAATGTTTGTAAAGTACTTAGAAAGTAACTGGCAGATAATAAATCCTTAATGAAATGTTAAGTATTATATTTCATAAGATTTATTGTAATGTAAAAAGATTGTGCAAAGGCTAGCTTAACAGACTAGTACAGGCTAGAAAATACTATGCAAAATATTTTTAGTGTCAAAGACGTCAGCTGTCTTAGGTGGGTTGAAACTATTCCACTAACTTTTGTCTAAGTTATTTTGACTTTTAGCATAGAGTTCAGCTGTTTGATATTGTAAATTTTGTTAGTACTAACTGTAAAGTGGTCTTGCTCCCTGACAGGTATTTGTTTTCCTAATTTGGTTGTTAATGTTAAACCTGGAAGGGATATGAAAGAAAACCCAAAGGTACTTTTGGTAATCCTGGGGCTTTGATTCCTCACATGAGGACTAGTTCTATTCAGTAATGCTAGTTCCTGAATTGAATAGCTGGAACTGGAATATATGCAAGAGAAAATTCTCTTTAGTACTTCTGTAGAAATTCTAGAATTACTGCTTGATACTATAGAAAATATCTTTAGTTTTCATAGTTAAGAGATTATTATAAACAAACAAAAGCAGTCTTTACTAATGGAAGAATAATTTAAGTAAAAATGGTCTCTCCTTAGAATCTATTTTAGCGAACACATTTTGTAAAGTGGTCTTTACTAATGGAAGAATAATTTAAGTAAAAATGGTCTCCGCTTAGAATCTATTTTAGCGAAAACACATTTTGTAGTGTTGGTGTAAGCTACTAGATGTGTCTGGTGTAGAACATAGACTTGATTCCTCCTAATGTAAGAATTATTGTCAGAGTAGCACTTTGCCTGTAAAATTTAACCTCTAATTATGTGAAGTGTAAATAGAAGAGTGATGATTATATTTATAGGTCACCAGGGCTAAAAATAATGTATAAGATTGGGCGGGAAGGTTCCAGAAGAAGATATTTCATTGAAATGTACCATGTTCTTCTGTTCGGTGCTCTTTGCTAATGCTACTATTAAAGATAACTTCTGTGCTTTAGAATAACAGTTGCCTTTAGAAGATGCTGTACTTTCAAAGTGAAAAATCCTTTTCCCCCCTATGTTTCTGATTGGCCTTAAATGGCAATTTCTAGTTATTAAAATCAGATGCAAATGAAAAACGGACATATGAAGAGAATACTGGTGAATTTTAAGAACTAAGTGCCAAGAGTCATTCATTTGGTTAGCTATAGGTGTTGGTTTTATATGTCAACATTATAAATTTAATTGTCAGGAATGAATTGTTTGTACTTTGCCAATATACCACCATCTGTTTTAGGGTCTAATGGGTGAAAAATTTAAATATGCTGAGGTGCATCTATAATGTTTATTACTTAAATTTTCAGTTTTCTGGTTTATTTCTTATTTCTCTCTGTTAGTTTTTATAGAAAAGAAGATTAAAACATTTAGAATCATTATTCTATATTTAATCTTATATTTAATCTTATTTTTATGTTTCCTTAGAAAAGAACAGAGCAGAGTTTGCAAATTATCTTATGTAGTGATTTTTTTAAACAAATTTAAATATGTTGCAAATACATGAAAATCTGTAAAGTTCACATAAAAAATATTGATCCTTCACCTTCTTTTGCACATGTAGACTGTCTGGCCTCACTGGGTTCATGTGTTTACATGACAACAGTTAAAATACCTTTTAAGTGGCCTTTCTAGTCCTTAAACCTGACCTGTTTCTCTCTTTTATATTACCTGCACACCTCTGTAGGCATTTGAATTTTGCTTAGAATGAAGACAAAGGCGTGATTGTAGGAAACGGAAAAAGTGAGTTGATTTTTCCTTTCTTAGTCACATATCAAACTAGTTTGGATATAAATCCAAGTAAAAGTAATATGTAACTGCTGCTGCTAAGTCGCTTCAGTCGTGTCTGACTCTGTGTGACCCCATAGATGGCAGCCCACCAGGCTCCCCCGTCCCTGGGATTCTCCAGGCAAGAACATTGGAGTGGGTTTGCCATTTCCTTCTCCAGTGCATGAAGTGAAAAGTGAAAGTGGAGTCGCTCAGTCGTATCCGACTTGAAGTGACGCCATGGACTGCAGCCTACCAGGCTCCTCCGTCCATAGGATTTTCCAGGCAAGAGTACTGGAATGGGTTGCCATTGCCTTCTCCAATATGTAACAGTTTGTCAAATTTATTATTAAAATAACCAGAGACTTGCTAAACACCACATTTCTAATGGGCATTATCAAGGTGGGAATTTGTCACCAAAGTTTTTACCAATCTCCAAATACTTACTCATTTAAATTTTCATTCTAGCTCACGTGTTATCTTTTCCATTCTCATTAAATTTTGAAATGAAAGTTCTACTAGGATGACTATTTATCGTGTTATAACAGTAAACCTGTGTCCTTGGAGCTCCTTGTTCAGTAAGATGTTTCAGTTATCTATTGCCACCTAACTGGCACCCCAAAGTTTTGCAGATAACAATGATTTTATTATTTCTCATTGTTTTTGTAGGTTATAAATTTAGAAAGGGCTCAGTTGGGCATTGTCGATTTAGGGTTGAGGTCAGGTGGTAGCTGGGGATGAAATCCCAGGTGTCTGGAACAGCTGGGGGCTAGCCAGGAGTCTTTTCCTCCTCGTGTGGTCTTGGGACTTACCCAGATGCAGTCTTTTCACCTGGGTTAGTTTGGGCTGCTTCATGGTGTGGTGCCTCAGGGCAGTCAGACTGCTTACAGCAGAGCTACCTTGTGAGTATTCCAGCAAGCGAGAGGACTCCTGTTTACAGCTTATCCTAGGAAGTCACATTCTGTCTTAGTTGAAACAGACTCACTTCTCAATGGAAGGAGTGTCGCAGTACATTGTCAGAACAGATTGCAAAGATGGGGGACATTGCTGTGACCATCTTTGAGAAGCCTAGTGTGCTATGGGGGGGGTCATTTCTTTGCTCTTATAACTTATTTATGTTTTTCATTTGTACTTCATAAAAATCAAACTCACTAAAACAGATTTCATATGTAATATCTGTATTTTGTGTAATTCCTTAAAATATAGGGGAATGATACCTCACAGTCTTGTCATGATATTAAGTGAAAGAAATCATGGCCTACTAGGAAGGAACTCAAGTCAGTGTTTTATCCTTCCCTCACATCATTGTACCACTCTGAAATAATACGTATATTTTTTTCTAGGCTCTGTAGCTGCAAACTTCCTTTAGATCTGTTGATCTGAGTCTCCTAGCATCCCTAGACTGCCCCCCTCCATCCTGAGAGCTTTCTGTTTCAGGCATAATCATTACTATAGGGACTGAATTTTGTCGTTTTCTTTGCTTTTAATCTTTTTTGATAAACAGTGTTTTATTTATTGGAAAGAATGAAAACTTGAACTGTCAGTTTAGTTTAACTTCAGCTATAAAATTAAGGTTGATGTTTATCAGATGATGTATTTTGTTGACTATGTATTTTGACAGTGTAAAAGGGCTGATGGAATCAGCTGTCAACCTGTTCAAGATATTAAAATATTTTCTATACTCAAAGTAATTCTGCACTTAAATTTGAGGTGAATATTGATAATGAATAAATTATTCAGTGAATATTGTTAAATCTCAGATGCTGTAATAGTACATTACTGTAAATTGTATAATTGACGTCATGGAACTATGTTTACCTCTCTCAACTGATTTTTACTTACAATTGCATCAAAAATTCAACAGTGTAGGAAATATAATTATCTCCCCCCTCCTTACTATTTTAATTTCTTAAATTGTTAACACTGTCAAATACCTTACATTTATTTTTCATAGGATAAATTCCTACAATGTGTTAAGTCATCAATTTGGTGAACTTCTGCATTATAGCTTAGTTTAATTTTTTTAAGGTATAGAAAAAAAACCCCTATATTACTTATGGTACTTTAAAGAAGTATAGTATTATGTCCTTATTTATTACTCCCTAGTCTGTAGCACTTTTCAGAGTTTTTACGAGAGAAGTAAATGGTTGATAAAATGTCTTTAGTTTAACTGAAAGATTAATGAAACTTTTATGCTTAAACTTGCTCATGAAATTAAGTTAAATTATGGACCTTAAAAAGCTGAAATTAAAGAAGTTTTTGTCTTCTTTCTTGTACTAAAGTTTTATTTTGTGAATTGCAGAAAATTAAGTTGCTTTTAAATTACTCTATCATCACATGAAGTTTTTGCATGATTGAAATACCTGTAATTACTGTGTCATTTTTGTCATTGTTGACTTAAAGGTGTAGCTATAATAATCATCTGCTAAATTCTTGGAGAGCAGCTGTGTAAGACCAGTTTTAACAGCTGGGGTAACCCAGCACAGACTATAAGAGTTGATCTTGAGGCAAGTTATGTTATAGTCACTGGGAACTTCATACTAGACATTTCTGAAATACTTAATTCAACCCAATAGTTGGGTTTTTGTTTTATCACATTTCTTTAAACATTTAATGAAAATAGTGAGGAAAAGTATGATCTTGATATTAACAACTAAAGTTCTAAGGCAAAATATGGGAACAAAATCTAAAGTCAGTTACTCATTTAAAAAAGTCAAATGCACTCCGAGTGTCACTGTTTATGCCAGTTTGGTAAACATGAAATTAAGAGATGCTTGCTCCTTGGAAGGAAAACTGTGAGAAACCTAGATAGTGTATTAAAAAGCAGAATCATCATTTTGCTGACAAAGGTCGATATAGTTGAAGCTGTGGTTTTTCCAGTATTCGTATAAGGACATGAGAGTTTGGACCTTAAAGAAGGCTGAGCACCAAAGAATTGACGCTTTTGAACTGTGGTGCTGAAGAAGACTTTTGAGAGTCCCTTGGACAGCAAGGAGATCAAGCCAGTCAATCCTAAAGGAAATCAACTCTGAATATTTGTTGGAAGAGCTGATGCTGAAGCTGAAGTTCCGGTACTTTGGCTTGGATGCCAAGAGCCAACTCATTTGAAAAGATCCTATGCTGGGAAAGATTGAAGGCAAAAGGTGGCAGAGGATAAGATGGTTAGATAGCAACACTGACTCAGTGTACATGAATTTGAGCAAACTCTGGGAGATAGTGAAGGACAGAGGAGCCTGATGTTGCAGTCACAAAGTGTCGAACATGACATAGTGATTGAACAACAAGAACAACCTAAGGTTAGGAAAGACTAAAAAACAATGACTTAGATACAGAGAGTAATCTTTCTCACTCTATATCCCAGAACAAATGAGTATGCTTTATAATACCATATTTTCATCTGAAAAGGATATTGATTCTGATTTATTCCACTTTCAGTTGAGTTCAGTCTCTCAGTTGTGTCCGACTCTTTGCGACCCCATGAATCGCAGCACGCCAGGCCTCCCTGTCCATCACCATCTCCCGGAGTTTACCCAAGCTCATGTCCATCGAGTCAGTGATGCCATCCAGCCATCTCATCCTCTGTTGTCCCCTTCTCCTCCTGCCCCCAATCCCTCCCAGCATCAGGGTCTTTTCCAATGAGTCAACTCTTCGCATGAGGTGGCCAGAGTATTGGAGTTTCAGCTTTAGCATCAGTCCTTCCAGTGAACACCCAGGACTGATCTCCTTTAGGATGGACTGGTTAGATCTCTTTGCAGTCCAAGGGACTCTCAAGAGTCTTCTCCAACACCACAATTCAAAAGCATCAATTCTTCGGTCCTCAGTGGTGGTATAATTTTTGGAATCTGGAAATTTTCTGTTTCTGTTAATGCAAAAGAGTAAGTCACTTGTTGCTTAAATTCACAGACATAATAAATGATAGTTTCCCTGTCAAAAGTTTTTGATATGAGACTTTGAAAACTTATGGTTCAAAATTAGAAATACTTACAGGTTAGTTTGTATTTTCCCAAGTGATTTGTTTTAGCTGATTCAAGAATACTTTATGAAAAATAGAAAATCTTTATGCTGCTCATATGCTGTGGACTTTGGTCTGGAGCAGTTAAATCACGGGCCTTCTGTATAATAATGAGTGAAAGAAGCAGTCAAAATCCAGAGTAAGCTGCTGTAAATCTTATCATTGTTGTAAGAGAATTGGAGTGTATGGAACTGTAATACATTTTAGAAATACTATATCATTGGTATTTTGTTACATTTAGCATTTATATTTTAATAATCTGTGGCTAATGCAAATGTTTAGAAGAAAGAAAATCAGAGTGATAAGCAGGCAAGATATCTTGTATAGAGAATCTTCTCTTTATCACAGCTTCCCCAATATTGAGTTCTTTTTGGATGGATAGTGATATCTGGAATCTTAAAATGCTACAACACAACTACTAAGATGTTCCAGCTTAATTTTTAAATAAAATTTTGAAAGAATTTAGGAAGTCTTTCTAGAAATTGTTGAGGATTGTGTTTTAAAACATTCTAGTCCAAAATTATCATAGCTGGATTTTGCATCTTTGCTCACTTTCTTAGTGATTTTTAAGGTTGAAATGTAATCTGCAAAGCTCTATTTTTTTTTTTTTATCCTAGTAGTAATGGCAGCTAGCAGTATTGAGCACTTACTAATGTAAAGCATTGTTCTGTGTCTCACTTACATTAACTGATGGAATCTTGATAACTGTCCTGTGAGGTAAGTTCTATATAGATGAAATTGAAGCATAGAGGCATTAATTTAAGGATGTACCACTAATAAGTGATAGAACCCAGCTTTGAACTATGGCAGTTTGACTCCATCATCAATATTTCGACTTACTTATAATACTTCCGTATTGTTGATATCATTTTAAAAAGAGCTTGTCTGTTTTGAAAATTCCCAGTTTGGATGAGGGTTCATAATTAAGGTTATCTTTAATGTTTTTAAAAGCATACTTTAGACTAAAAATTTTTTTTTCTTGAACACATGGGACTAGCTGCATTTTAAAATATTAGCCATTGGGGTTCTCCTACATGTTGTCTAGTTTCCTTCATTGACTAGGGTTTTCTTCTGTATTTGAAGATTTTGTATTTTGGTCATTTCCATGCTAATTTAGTGAAGAAGGAAATGGCAACCCACTACAGTATTATTGCCTGGAGAATCCCACGGACAGAGGAGCCTGGCAGGTTACAGTCCGTAGGGTAGCAGAGTCGGATACAACTGAGCACACAGATGCTGATTTAGAACATTGCTTTACAAGTACTGTTAACTTGATTGCTCAGAAAAAGGATGAAACAGTAGTTTGGGAATTAGTACTCACTTTGCTCAATCACTAATATTGTCTCTTTTTCACAGAAGTATATTGTAGACATGTAATGTTGTGTTTGCTTGAGTTGCAATGCTCCATACTATCCAGTTGAGGGCAGCTACTTACTGATTTTAAAAATGAGTTGAATTAGAATGTCACCACTTTGTGTTTACCAAAACTTGATATCTAGTGTAAAACACAACATTTAATATACAAAACTGCTTTAATGATCATTTCTATTATTTCCATAAATAATTTCTTTAAAATGAAAAGCTAGTTTTACTTCATCATAATTTTGCCCTCTTAACAGCAGTAAAATGAGCCCTGTTTATTTTAGTTTTAATTTCCCCAGTCCAAATTTTTTGCAATTCCAAATCTTCTCCCCTTTCCCTGCTTTAGGATCAGAATCCAAGAAGAGTAGAGAAGTTCATATCTTACCATCAAGCTATCTACCTGTAAATGCATGTGATTACAAAGTTTTTAGATAGAAAAGGGAAAACTGATTTTCAGTATGGTATCTTTATTAAGTGCAAGTTGAAATTGAAGTTGATCTGATTCATTTTTGTCTGCAGAACAGTTAACTAGTGGAATATAGTACACTCTTCTAATTTTTCTGGATCGAAGTAATACCATAGTTTAAAGTATATCTTCTATGTGGTTTCAAGAAATGAATTTTGAGGGATTAATTAACTAACTGATTTCAGAGATATCACTGAGAGAGATTTTTTTTTTTTAAGAATAATGTCAGTCTGCATAAAGCTGTATGTAATATTAACAAAGTAGACACCGATAGTAACTTGGAAGAGGGCATTCTGCATGAGCAGCTTCAACAAAGGGATTTATTTTCCTAATGAGAAAAAAACACTATATGACTGAAGGTTATTTAAAGAAAAAATTATATTTGTGTTAAGAAATAAAGTGAGCACCAGATGAAATGCGGAGACTAGAATGAGGCTAGAGACATTCATTCTGCAAGGTAGTAAATAGTTCAGTGGGGCCATAGATGTGTTTTTCTTAGATATCAGTCTCAGCTTTTTCTGCCATATCGACTTACAGTTTTCTAGTACCTTCTCTCCTATCCCTAGATCTCTCTTGGTTTTCTCCCCGCCTCTCCCAGTGGTTATAGTAGTATTCTTAGTCATTTACTTTTTTATTAAAACATTGTTTTTATTGTGATTAAATACCTATAACATAAAATTTACCATGTTTAAGTGTACAATACACTGGCTTCATGCACATTCAGTGTTGTGCAGCTGTTCACACTGTCATCTCCAGAATTTTTTTTATCTTTTCCAACAGAAATTCTGTACCCTTTGAACACTAGCTCCTCATTCCTCATATAAGTGGAATCATACAATATTTTTCCTTTCTTGATTTACTTCACTTATCTTCAGAATTTACCTATGTTATGTCTGAATTTTCTTGCTCTTTGGGCTGAATGATGTTCTTTGTTTACATGTGTGCCACCGTTTTCACCTGTTCATCCGCCAGTGGCTCCTTAGGTTGTTTCCCCACCTCTCGGCTTTCGTGAATAATGCTGCTGTGAACATGGGTGTACAAGTATCTCTGTGAGCCCTGGTTTTAGTTCTTTTGGGTGTATATCCAAAAGTGGAATTGCTGGATCACATAGTAATTTTTTGAGGAATCTCTCTATTTTCCACAGTAGCTTTGTCCATCTTACATTCCCACCAACAGCACACAGGGTCCCAGTTTCTCCACATCATTGCTAACAGTTATTTTTCTGTGTGTGTGTATGTATAAGTAATAACCATATTAATGGATGTGCAGTGTGGTTCAGGTTTTGATTTGCATTTCCCTAATGATTAGTGATATTGAGCATCTTTACATGTGCTTATTGGTCTATATATATATATATCTACTTGGGTGAATGCAGTTGTTTACTTTTGTATAACTAAAAAATGTCACCTGCTAATGATTTTGCATTTTCAAGTATTAATTCATTTTAAATTGTGATGTCAGAGAAGGGTGTACTTTAAGAAAATAGCATCATGGCTGGACTAGGGGTATTTCTTGTGTGTGGATTCCTTCCCAGCAACCCATTTGGTAATATTTACTAAGATAGGTCTCTCTAGAATCAAAGAAGAAATCACCCATTTCTGCCATTTCTCTTTTCTAATTCTCTCCATATCACATTCTAAAAATCTATAAATACATTTGGAAAGAGCGAGAAGTGAGATGACTGGCTATTCAAAGAAGAAAATAGAATGGAAGGAGAGAACAAGCTAAGTGGCTGAGCATTGCAAATGGATAGTTCACATCTGTTATCTATCATCTATTTCAAAACTACTACCCATTCTCACACTAAGATCTTTAAAAATCTTCATAATGTTCTAGTTTGTAGGCTTGCATATGAAATGTAGCATAAAGATTAACGTGGCATAAGTGGTTAATTTAGGAAACTCTTTGAGATAATGCTAGAAAGATGAGTTTGGGCCACTTGGAGGAAAGTTTTCATCTCCAAACTTTATCTTAGGCATTGGGGAACCATTCGGAGTTCTCAAGAAGTGGATTGTATAGCACATTCCATCTCCATGTTTTAGAAAGATGTATCTGACTGTGGTATATCAGAGAAATTAGGCCCTAAGGATTTGTGATGAGCTGGTTAGTCATTATTCATTTTACTTTAATTACATCACAGGTTATATTTATAAATATTTGGGTTTTAAAATATATTTAATCAGTCACGGGACTGTTATATTTTCAAGTGGAATTGCTAAGTATTTCAGAATTATAGAGATTGAGCTGAAATTTGCAAACAACTAAAATGTCACCTGTTAAGACTAACCTGAAGTGTTTATTATTAACTATCCAGAACTAGAGTCGATTTAATGTCTTAGTGAGTATGAGATAAAGAATGGTACGTATGGAAGAGGAAAAGAGCTTACTAAAGACAAATACTTGAAGATACAGTGCTCATTCTGAATATAGCTAAGATAGGACAAATGTATGTTTATAGTTTTTGAGCATGCATAAATACTGCCCTTAAATTTGAAGCACAGTTCAAAACACTCCTAAAATAATAATGCTGATATTTGCTTAAGAAAGTCAATAAATATTCAAAAGAAAATACAGTGATTAACTTTTGGATTTTTATAGAGAAAAGTTTACTTTCACTTTCTAGGGAGTATACCTAGGTTAGTCACTGGAGAAGTTTTCGAAGAGACCCTGTGGCACAGCCCTGCTCTGGTTGTCTTACTGACTTTGTAAGGGAGGTTCACCAGCTGTTTGACTGGCAGGAGCAGGAGCTTTCACTTCAGTAGTTTATAATTCCTGGCTATTCTAGGATAGTTTGCACTTCACCAAGCCTCAGACAGGTCAGGACATTTGGTAGGAGAAGGTTGAAAGACAAAAGCAGCAGGCCTTGGGTTCTCAGCCTTTTTTTTTTTTAATTAGAAAGTTGTATTTTAATTTGGTGCTTAGAGTTTTTAGCAATGTGCCTGTATTACATGTAGAGAGTATTCATCAGCCAAGAGGAGTTTTAAAATGTCAAAACCGGGAAAGGCTACTCTAAACCATGGCTTGGTTCCTGTTGATCTTAAAAGTACAAAAGAGCCTCTACCACATCAAACCGTGATGAAGATATTTAGCATTAGCATCATTGCCCAAGGCCTCCCCTTTTGTCGAAGACGGGTAAGTCTTATACATTTTAAAAACAGGAATATTTATTGAAATGAACTACTTCAGCCTCTTTTGGTGAAAACATGCTTCAAATTTCAATCGATATTTATAACTAAAATTATCGGAGCATTATGTTGCCCCTGAAAACTTCTGTAAGTGACAGGTTTAGTAACATGATAGAGAGTCTTGAGGGCAAGGTTACCTAATTTACCTTTTGTCTCTCTCATTTATTTTTATGGTATTAGAATTCTTTAAACTTACTTAAAATTGGTAAATTTAAAAACCGTGTTTTGAAATATGTTGGCAAATACTGAAAACCCAAATTTGTTGTTTTTATTTTGTGGGAAAAGTAAAGAGCTGGTGGGACTGTCCTTTAACATGGGAATTACAGTATCTAGCTCTTATAAAGAGTTTATCTGGCACTTGAAGCTGGATTATTTTTAAATCACTATTTTTAAAATTAAACAATAGAGACATTACTTTTTGCTGTTATGTAAAATAAAACTAGTGTGCTGCTGTGTGGCAGTTACGATGTAGTTTATATATAGACAATCCTGAAGTAACAAACATTTTGTAGAATTTGTACTAATCTATAATCAGGTTATGATTTTCTGTATGTTCTTCAGGATAACATTCTCCTCCCCGCCAAGTTTTGACCCTGTTAATATTAATGGTTTTGTTTTATATTTCCAGTTACTTCATATTGTCATTTTGAATTATTAACTAGAGTAATATATTTTTAGATCTAGTATATGTTCAGGATCCTGAATACGTTAAACCAAAAAATACCTGTCAGAGATGCACATATCCGTACTGTTAGTGTTTTAGTCCTTTTTAACCCTCTCCTCTTTTCGTTTAGCTGAAAGACAAATATTCTATTAAACAAATAGGTTAACTTATAATACCTGAAAAATATTTTTCCTCTTTATTTGCTGTGACTTAAATAGCCTTTGTAAAAATACGTTTTCTAATTACTTTAGTTTTTGAACTGTTTCTACTTCTACTCCAAATAAGTGGTAGCCATGTTGAAAAGCATTTTAAGTAGGTTTTAAATGTAATACAAATTAAACATTGAATATAAAATATAAATCTGTCACCTCATTTTCTTCTTTACTGTGTTTTCAGAAAGCATTTCTTTTTTTCTTTAAATCTTTTCTTTCGCTTTGTCACTTTTATAACTTCTGAATGAGGTCACTGCTCTGATTTAAGCATTTACACAGAGCATTTTCTAGTAGTCTCTTTAAGGTCATAATAAATTAATTTTTTACTTTAATACTTCTGTAAAAAAATATCAATACAAGTAAACCATCAAATTAAGGAAAATAAATTGGAATTTTTTAATTGAGGGGTTAAGATATTGGCAATCAAGATAATTTTTTTCTTGTTGAATATTTCTAATAAACTTAAGTACACTGTATGACGGATTACTTCATTATGTCACATTGCGTGTTTTCTGTCTTCATCTTCTTTACATGAAACTTAAGAGAATCAGGAGCAGATTCTATTAAGAAAATTTAATAGACACCGTGAAGGCTTTCCTTGAGGGTTTCCTAGGGTCACTATTCAGTTTGACTTTTCTAGGTTACTGTTAACGTTAAATTATAGCCTGGCATTTGTAATTACAGGAGAGTACTAAATCTGAAAAGTAGAATTCAAACTAGAACATCATTCTAATTTAGGGGAAGATAGTTAGAAAACAGAATTAACACACTCATTTTTAGACTGCCAATAATTTACTATTGCATAACTCATTGACTCTGACTACTAGAAATATTAGAGGGCTAGTGTAATTATATCCCCATCCCCTCCTTTTTGCAACTGGTTAATTTAAGTAGCTTTAAATTGATTCACATATTCTTTGTTGTTTAACTTACTTATTTTCCCTTCGTAATGTTAATGATAGACACTTTAAATGTATTTTTTATCAAAGATTTTGAAAAGACTTCAGGTGTGATATGTAATTAATCATATTTTGTATCTAACATCCAGTATATCTTTCATTAGATGTGTTTAGCCTCTTTTAATCAAATTATTATACACTGACCACATGTGTATAGACTTCTCTGTTTTGTAGGCCATTTTTTTCTTCTAAGTAGTGAGCTAATACTGTGTGACCTCTTAAAAGACTCTGTGTAGGTTTGACCTGTTAAAAGTTGAAAAATAATGTTATTGCCCCTCCATTCATCATAGGTGTTGATCTATTGAATGTTTGCACAATAAAATAATTTTTTAAATTGTGAAAAATTCTTTGGAATAGTTTTCATAACTACAACTTCAATTCATAGCTCTTGAAATGCTTTCACGGAATTAATTTACTCCATCATTAAGTACTATCAGTACTGCTAGTCTAATTTATTATTATGTAAATGATTTTGGTTTCTAAAATAACTGATCATCCTTTAAAGGGAGAGAAAATTTACAGGAAAAACTGAGTTTATAAAATCACTGGAAAATTGTTTTATTTTTCTTTGAAATTGGAATGCCTATATGGTAATACCGTATTTCCAAATCCTAAGATACATTATAGATGTGTATAAGAGACAGGTCTTATACATTTTAAAAACAGGAATATTTATTGAAATGAACTACTTCAGCCTCTTTTGGTGAAAACATGCTTCAAATTTCAATCGATATTTATAACTAAAACTATCGGAGCATTATGTTGCCCCTGAAAACTTCTGTAAGTGTGAGAAATAATAATATCTTGCAATTAATAATAGTATTTTGAAAGAAAATTCACTTTAAGGCTTAAATCTTGAACCCCTTTTGTTTTTGTTCGGAGACTTTTAAGCATTTACAATATTCTCATAAGGTTATTCTTCAGTGTTACTTTTTGGTAGAAATTTCTAAGTGACATGAAATTCATGGTTTATATCCAGGCTTTAAAAGATACCTGGTTGACTATTGGTTTATAGAAAAATATGTTTTTAGAGTGCATTTATATTCTTGGATTTGAACCACATACCAGTTGTGTAGCATAAGCAGCAGCAGCAGAGCTGAGTAAGAGAATGGGGTGAAACTGCTGATGGAAGCTGTAGGGAGGTGAGGGGGAGGCAGTATGGTGTGGAACTTGTTCCCCTGAAGTCCAGGAGCTCAGGCAACGATGAAATATATGACTAGTTTTCTGATAGTTGAAAATAATTTTGTAGTGGTTATATTCTCAACCAAGTTCTGTTTAAAGTACCATGTCCATGTTTAAAAATAAACACTTTGCTTTAAAATAGAATATTTGTGTCATTTGAGAAAATATTTGAGTTAATATCACTCCTGTGTATTGTTATTATTGAGTACATGCATGCTCAGTCGCTTCAGTCATGTCTGACTCTTTGTGACCCTATGGACTGTAACCCCAAAGCTCCCCTTGGGATTCTCCAGGCAAGAATACTGGAGTGGGTTGCCATGCCCTCCTCCAGGGGACTTTTGTGACCCAGGAATCAAACCTGTGTCTCCTGCATTGCAGGCAGATTCTTTAGCATTAGTTTAAGTTGAGGGTCCACAAGGGTCCTTTTTCTGCAGAGGGCCAACTATTTTGGGCTTTGTGGACCAAATATTCACTATAGAACTACTGAGCTCTGCCATTGTTTGAAAGTAGCTGTAGACAGTACTTACAGGAGTGGCTGAATGGACATGATTGTGTTTTAATAAAACTTTATTCATGAAACAGTGTAATAGGTTTTTAGGATTACAATACTACCGTAGTAAATCTTCTTGTGCATACATCTTTTTGTTTGAATTTAAGTTTCAGTTAACAGTAAAGTTTTAGAAAGATTGTTAGAGCCATAAGCCTTTCATTCCTTTAGAAATCCTGATTCTCTCTTCTAATTCTTTTGTAGTTGTGTAGAGAAAAATATTTATGTGCCTTATCACTAGAATTTTTACATCCTACTTATTAGTTTACCTTCTCAATATACAGTTGTTGGTTAATCGCTAAGTTGTGTCTGAATTTTTTGTGATCCCATGGACTATAGCCTGCCAGGCTCCTCTGTCCATGGGATTTCCCAGGCAAGAATACTGGAGAGGTTGCCAATTGTTTCTCTAGGGGAACTTCCCAACCCAGGGACCAGACTGCATCTCTTATACTGGCAGGAGGATTCATTACCACTGTGCCCCAGGAAAGCCTTGCTATCATTGTAAAAGAACCTACTAAATACACTGTGCATTCTCCAGCTATTTTATGTATTTTAATTAACTTTTAAATGTTTGTTAATGTTGTAAGTTGTAAGTTAGGTATTATCTCCACCTGGTGTACTTGAAAGCCCAGGCTCAAACAAGTTACCTCTCCCCAATTTTCTTGATAAATAGTAAAGCTGGTGTTTAACCTCAGGACTCTCCAGTGCTACAAGTAGTAGCTATTCTCTTTCTACTATGTTTTTTGACCTTCTTTTAAAAATGAACTTAAACTTTTTTCAACCACTTTATATTTTGAAGGGTAAGCCTGGGAACCTATCAATGTTGACATTGTTTCTTTGACAAAATTCATTCAAAGCTTCAAATAATTGACCTGAAGATAACTTGGGTTGCATATTATATTTATAAACTGAGTAATTTTTGTGTACTCTCTTTTTAAAATGTTTCATTTGTAGTTATCCCACAGATGATGCAATGATTCTAGTCATAAAAAACTAGAAATATTCAAACAGTATATATGTTTATTGTCCTTTTACAAGCTGAGGAGTGGTACCTGTTAAAGAAAAAGTTATTCATAACCCTTGTTAAAATCAAGACAGGCGTTCAGGAGGACTGTCATGGTACATGTAGGGACTGTTACTAGTCTGTGCATGCTAAGTTGCTTCAGTCATGTCCGACTATGTGGGATCCTCTGGACTATAGCCTGACAGGCTCCTCTGTCCATGGGATTCTCCAGGCAAGAATACTGGAGTGGGTTCCCATGGCCTTCTCCAGGGTATCTTCCCAACCCAGGGGTTGAACCCACATCTCTTTTACATCTCCTGCATTGGCAGGCAGATTCTTTACTACTCGTGCCACCTGGGAAGGGACTTCTACTAGGGAGGCTTGCAATAGGGGAGGCAGACTGGACTCAACTCTTAAAAGTACCAATTAACAGCCATAAAGCAGGTTAGGAGGTCAGATTACTAAGAAGTATCGGGGCTAACAGGATGACACTGGTTAAATGAACTAATCAAGGTGATCAAACATCGCCTGGGTGATGGGAGACTAGCAAAGCCAGCAGATATGGAGGGGAGGTCCCGAGTGTGATCAATATCAAGGGTGGGGAATTCTGGTTAATATGATTTAGCAGGATTCCTGCTAAAATTTGGTTCTTGAGAACATGCCCAAGGGCAGGGCCTAGTTGAAAAAGAGCTCAAAGGAGCCTGATTAGAGTTTGGTTAAAGAGAGAACCTTTGTCATACTGCTGGGTCTGTGTTTGGCAGGCAAACAGTCAGAACAGTGTGTCTGACAGATTAACCATCTTCAAACTGCAGTGCAGTTCCAGTCTCATCAGTTTGTTCAGTTAATACTTTTGACTGTGATGACAAAAATTTAAAGTAACATTATACCTCTCTTAGCTTCTGTATTCTCTTGGATTCAAGTTTTTTTCTTCATTGTTGAATTATTGATACTAATTTTTAAGAATATGCTGTATTCAAAATTTTATTCTCATTCAGGCATAATCTATTTTGTTGTTTTGTATGTATAATCTTCAGTTAGTTCAAGCTATCTATAATTTTTTAGGCTCCTTTAATAGACTTTTCGGCAAATATCTGCCAGTTTTATCAGACAGTTGTATTGCCTTTGTTTCAGAAAACAACCTCTCTAATTATTTACTCTACACTATAATTTTCACTTGTATGAAGATTTTGTAAGCCATTATAAGTTCTGTTGTTCAGGCAAACTTGTGAAGTACTACCTTCCTCAGTAGTTTGATAATCCCCTAAATCCTCTGAGTTGAGTGATGATATAGAGAATTTTTATTTTCTTGCAATAGTTACTATCTTCTCTTTATAAAAATTAGATATGCTCAGCATGTAAAATACAGAAGTGTTTCTTCACATTTTCCTAAATTATCAGTAATTCCACTGCTCACAAATAGCCACAATAAAAATTATAAGAAAATAATTTTTTAATCGATACTTTAATTCATTTTTAATATATCGCTGGTAGTTCCCCATGGCTGTAGTTATTCAAAAGTGTATTATAGTCTGTCAAGTGGATGTATCATCATTTTCCTACTGTTGCTAATTTGGTCAGTGACCTGCTTTGAACTTTTTTATATATAAATCTTTAATGTCCCTATACACCTTTTTCTGGAAGTAGAATTATTGGGTCAAGGAGTATGAATTTTCTTTTTAGATTCTTTATAAATGCTGCTAAATTGTTTTCCAGAAAGATTATATCAAATCAAAACCAACATGAGGGACTTCCAATGTTGTTTAACAAGAGAAAGAGATCATATTTTAAGCAAATTTATTTCTAGTATGACCAAGTTTTATGGATTTTACTTACTTGATAATATATTTCAGTGTTTATTGTTCTAAGTTTTCTATCGAAGGAATGTTTTTTCATTTTGAGAAAATAATTATATGTGTTTATACTTAAAACTTCAATAGAGATGTGTATAAGAGACAGGTTGAGGATTGATTTTTAAAACTTCTTTCTGGAAAATAATATTTGTCATTGACCTGTCATGTATATTATTTTTAGCTATAATTTTCTTCTACTCTTCCCATAGTTTTAAAACTATCATCTTTTTTTATCTGCACAGATGATCCATATGTGTAGTTTTATAATTTATCATTGATTTATATATTTTTACTGTCTTATGGTTATCTCAGTTTTTGTCATCTTAGTTTATACGTTTATATTTCTGAGTTTTAGTGTGATGTTTGTACAGTTTAAATGACAGCCTCTCCCAAAGTATATTGCTATTAATAATCTCTACTACAGGAGTACTTTTCATGCTAGCAAACGCAGCTGCCAGAAATACTTGCCTGTTTCTTAAAGCACTACAACTTAGTCTTACATTTCTGACATAGCTTTGTCTTTTGCCCCAATCCAGGTTTACCTTTTATTTTTATTTTTTAATTCTAGTCTAGCTATGATTAATTCTTTTTAAAAGTAGTTGTAGCAAATCTGCTCTTCTAAAATGTCTTGATGCCTGAAAGAGATTTCACGAGACTCAGCGTTTGTTTCATGGAACTCTTAGTCAAGAGGAAATAGTTGGATATTTCCTTAACCTACAGAAATAACAAAGCCTTTAAAAGGCCAGCATCATGTTCCCCTCCCCCATGCTAGTCTGTTCTGTATCTGCCAGTTACATTTGTGCCACCTTCTCCAAATCCTTTCCATGACCTCGCAGTCAAGCTTCTCTCTGGGTGGAACCTTCCTCCTGGCACTGATGGCTCCCACCGTTGTCCTCGTCCCTGAGTGGGGCATACTGTAGCTGTGGCCATTGTCTTCGGCTGTTAGACTTACATGTGCTGTCTAGTGGTGTTATTTGGCAGCTTCATTCAGTTATCTTGGCTCCTCACTTGAGGCTATAAACTCTTAGACTTCAGAAATTATCTTTAATATCTTTTTATGTATGACCAATTTGTTGAAGTTTTTGTTAAGTCTAGAAAATTCTTTAAAGAGTTTTGATACTGTTAGAATATGACATGTTTTTGTTTACTAAATACTTTCAAATGACTGTGCAGCTGTGATTTTTGAATATTTCATTTTCTAAATATAACTAAACTCAGATACAGTTTGATGCTTAATCTTAAAAGTAATTACTACTTAGCAGTTTTGAAAATGAAGAAGAAACAAACATAGGGTATACTCATTTAGATGGCACTTAGGAGAGTCTGCCATAGTCAAAAAAGTCAGAAAATATGAGAACTGTTAAAAACTTTAGAAAGAAAGAAGAACAGAGTGGTGCTGTGAGCAAGTTTGGAGAGTGATTTTAATAGATTCGATGATTTTTTTTTTAAGTGCATAAACTAAAATGGAGCTTTCTAAAGTTTTTTCCACACATGTATTCCATTGGAACTTGGGGAAAAACTGGCATTTTCAGATCATCTGATATCTTTTATTGTCACTTTATTTTATCAACAAAGGAATTAACTGGTTACCACATATCAGGAAATTTTGTTTTAAATCCTGTCAGTTTCTAAACAATGTTTCCTATATCATGCAAAAGATGAGTAAGCAGAATACAAACTGTAAATTTTCTTGTGGTCTTATTTTTTTGTATTGTGCAAGGCAGTAGCTGTAAATAAAAAGATGATTCTTCCCTTCTTCCTGTGGATATACAAAAATGAAAATCACAGTTCTTTTGAGCATTTTATAGTTAGTAGTTAAACCATAAATAAACCCTTATAGTACAAAAGGGTAGTTGCTTAAATGGACTCCTATACCAAATACTGAGAGGGCCATCTTGTCTCAATGCACATGGTGCAGGAAAGGCTTCACAGCACCTTTAAAATGGGTAGGATGCTGTTTGCTAAGCAGGAGATCAGAGAAGTTGTGGACAGAAGAAACTTGGGTTATTGTTTGGTCTCACATATTGGGTTTTTTTTTCACTTTAATTATACTGCTGCAAATTATTCACTTATTACTGGATATAAGATTTATTAACAGTAATAACAGTCCCAAAATATGCATTAACTTAGAAGAAGGTTGGAAACTTTTCTAGAATCTGTAGACATAACAGTGTATTAGATGGACAACGGCCATGCCCTGATGGAGCTTCCTAATTCAAGGAAGCAGAAAAGTAATGTTAATGTTTTGATGTTGCTAAAACAGGGTAACAGTATAATACAAGTCTAACGGGATGCAGGGGAGACACTGTTCTAAGTACTTTCCACATATGAACTCATTTAATCCTTATAATTACCTCATGAAGTAAGAGATTGTATTATGTTCTCCCTATTTTGTAGATATAGGATCCAGAGGTGTAGGAAGTTTAGCTGACTTGCCCTAGAGCTAGTAGATGATGGAGCTAAGATTCTAACCTGGGTGTGTAGCTGCTGCTGCTGCTGCTCAGTCGCTTCAGTCGTGTCCAACCTTGTGTGACCACATAGATGGCAGCCCACCAGGCTCGGCTGTCCCTGGGATTCTCCAGGCAAGAACACTGGAGTGGGTTGCCGTTTCCTTCTCCAATGCATGAAAGTGAAAAGTGAAAGTGAAGTCGCTCAGTCATGTCCGTCTCTTTGCGACCCCATGGACTGCAGCCCACCAGGCTCCGCCGTCCCTGGGATTCTCCAGGCAAGAACACTGGAGTGGGGTGCCATCGGGTGTCTAGCTACAGCATCATTAAACACTATGGTATATTGACTGGGTGAGGGTTTGTTGAAGGAGTGGTTTCAAGGGTTAACTTTTGCCATGTAATCCTAGATTTTAAAATATGACAGGATGAGATAGCTGGATGGCATCACAAACTTGATGGACATGAGTTTGGGTGGACTTTGGAAGTTGGCGGTGGACAGGGAAGCCTGGCGTGCTGTGATTCATGGGGTCACAGTGTCGGACACGACTGAGCAACTGAACTGACCTGAGTTCATATTTTGTTTTCACAATTTATGATGACCTCAATAACATTGCTTTCTAGATGTTTTTGTCATTTGTGATGTCAGAGTATTATGTTGTGCCTCAGTTGTCAGATATTAATGCAAAGAAAATTATTGTTTGTAAATCTACAACTACAGCATAGAAATAGCTGCCATGAATTGTTACCCCCTTTTGTTGATAACAATCAGGGCAAGCCTATTTAAACTTGTAGGTCATATTTTACAGAAACTAACTTAGTTTAAGATGTGAAGTATGGGAGACAGATGAAAAATATGCTAGAAATAAACAGGTTACAAAGCTTCTGGCTGGGCAAACAAGTATGAAATAAACCTATGGTCCCTTGTCTGCAGACCAAGAGTCCAGTAAGCCCTGAAAACAAAATGCTTTAACATATTATCCAAATCTAACCCTGACTAACATAAGACAGTCATGTTTATTGTTTATCTTAATATTTGTATATTTTGCTACAGAAATGTTCATATGTGATACACTAGAAGTGTTCTGCCATGCACAGCATATGTCCCATGTTACCTTCTAAACTCCAGAAAGTTTTGAAATCAGGAACACAGCTTTCTCCAAAATTGTGGCACTAACTGCAGACCTTTGAGTTTTACAGCTATCATCCACATATAAAAAATGGAATATACTTTGAAATGTTGAAATAACCTAAGCCTTATCTTAAGTCTGTCTACATTCATATTTAAATGCTTTACATTAATACCTAAATTTTATTAACCCAATTATGGGCAGCTCCATATAGTATGATGATAGTTCAGAGCTTATATATTATTTTTCTTCAGTGATTAAATGCAACTTATACTAACAGACTTTAAGTGAGGAAGGAGCATGTCAGCCACTTATTTTTCTCAGTTTTCTGCAAAATATTAACACCACTAAATTAATTTTCATTCTGCTAATGTGTATTAGGCATATACATCTTCCTTGCGTGTGATGCTAATGTAACAAAGATGAATGAGGCAGTAAAGACCTTCCCTCAAGAAGGCCACTGATGCTTTTCTGTCTCTGAAAGACTTATTTTCTCCTTTCCATCATCACATATCAAAATCAGAGGAACACGGATTAATTAATCCATTCAGTAAATAAGCATCTGTTAATTTCCAGGCACAGTTCTAGATACAGTATTGAGCAAAACAAAACAAAACAAAAAGACATACCGTTTTTATAATTTAATATTTCAGTGACCCTGAGATTTCCACCTCAGTGTGGACAGGATGGGCTTCCCAGGTGACTCAGTGGTAAAGAATCCACCTGCCAATGCAACAGACATTGGTTTGATCCCTGGATCAGGAAGATCCCTAGAGGAAGAAATGGCAACCCGCTTCAGTATTCTTGCATGGGAGGTCCCATGGACAGAGGAGCCTGGTGGGCTACAGTCCATAGAGTGATAAAGAGCAGGACATGACTGAGCACACAGGCACACACATGGATGTCATGTTTGGTCTGCTTCAGTATAGGGTGTGTCACCAGACACTTTATTCAGTTGTGTACTTCTCATTCGGAGAAGGCAGTGGCAACCCACGCCAGTACTCTTGCCTGAAAAATCCCATGGAGTCGCTAAGAGTCGGACAGGACTGAGCGACTTCACTTTCATGCACTGGAGAAGGAAATGGCAACCCACTCCAGTGTTCTTGCCTGGAGAATCCCAGGGACAGGGGAGCCTGATGGGAGGGTCTGTGGGGTTGCACAGGGTTGGACACGACTGAAGCGACTTAGCAGCAGCAGCAGTACTTCACACTGCCAAGAGGGTTGGTGATCATTTATTTGTGTTATAGTTTCTCCGTATGTATATAAGGATGCCTCCATACACATACATATTAATATATATGCACACACTCTGCCTCAGTTGATAGCATTATGTTGGTAACTTAATTGAAAAATATTATGATCTATACGTTTTCAAATACTGCTGGGTAGTATCCAGTATAGAATACTATCTTGAGGCTCTGAAAGATTAAATATGATGCCATACTATTTCATTTTTCATGTTCTTGCCAGAAAACTTTAGTCTTTAATATCAGGCTCTCCATAGTGATTTCTCCCTGGATTGTTCCTAAGTCAGAATTTGAGTTGTTGACCCTATCCCTGACTTGTTAATGGAAACTTGCATAAATTAATGTGTCTTACATATAAATCAGTTAAATAATGGTAGATATAATTGTGGTAGATGTAAATAATAATACTATAATGTAGGATTTTTTAAAAATGTGGTATGTTTTTCTATAGAAATAATACTGGAAAGGACTACCATTTGTGGTAAAACCAATGACATTCTTAGTTTCTTTTACAAGAACTTATCAATGCAGCACATCTCTTTATTTGCGTATATAGTGCTTTATTCCTACAATGGGTAGAAGGTAAAATAATTGTAGTAGGTTTTTTAAAAGTAAATCTAAGATTAGAGTAATAAAAGTTTCTCTTGTGGTTTTGGTAATGTCTATGTGTGTAAGTTTATGTATACATTTATGAGCTTTATTGAAACTTTTTTAGATCTTGGGGAAACAATTCAACAGTATTTCTCAGACATTAATATACAAATATTGACCTCAAATGCACATAGCTTATTAGCCATTTTCTTATTTACTTATGTTTTTTAATGATCATGTAATGTTGTGGCTTCTCTGTAGCTCAGACAGTAAAGAATCTAGTTACAGTGCAGGAGACCTGGGTTTAATTCCTGGGTCAGAAAGATCGCCTGGAGAAGGGAATGGCAACCCACTCCAGTATTCTTGTCTGAAGAGCTCCACGCACAGAGGAGCCTGGCAGGCTACAGTCCGTGGGGTCACAAAGAGTCGGGACACAACTGAGCAACTAACACTACGTGTAATGTTGGGGAAATCTATTTTGAGACAAAAAAAAAATACATGATAAAGTTGGATGGAATTCTCTTAAACTTCTTACTAGTCTTGAAAATGAAAATTGAAATCTGTGGGTTATTCCTATATTTAATTACATTTTTATGTGTGGATGATCTTATATCATTCACTTGGGAGCAATTTAAACAGCTTAAACAGCTTTTCAATAATCCACAGATATCTCTACATCATCAGTTCAGATTTTAAAATGTCATTGTTACTACTAGTTTGAACATGTAGGGGCAGTATAGTACTGTTTTTATAAATCTTGTCTGAATTTGTGAGTTTTCAAAAATCTTTAAAGTGTTGTTAGAAGCTTTTTTTTTTTGAGGAAGTACAACTTCATATCTTATTTTTTAAAGGATAATTGGTACTGTTTTATTAAGTTGGGACTATTCTTTCAATTCAGGTATATATATATACCCACGGTATACAAAAGCTTTTATATTATAGAAGCTCATGGCCTTGATTTATATTTGAAGTCAAAGACTATGTTAAGCTAATTAACAGGGAAAATGCATTTTTATGATTAGACAATAAAATAGAGGACAAGTGGATTCACAGAAATAGAAAAATCAGTGCAATTTTGTTCTTATTCATTCTGTACCAGCCTTTCAAAATTAATGGTTAATCATGAGAATTTAAAAAGTTGTCTTAATTTTTCAACCTGGTAAGTAAACAAAACTTAAAACTCCTAAACACTTACTTTAAGATTCCTTAATATGTAAATAATTTTTCAATAACAAAATGATTAAGAGTTGTTACAAATTTTATAGTAGCTTTTTTTTTTTCACTTAAGGCAATCTGCATTTAATAACTAAAAAGCAACAACTGAGTAGTTATCTCTTCTATCCATTCCATTTATTTATTCCATCTATTCAACAACTTTTAGGAGCCAGGAACTTCTTTAGGTGTTTGGAGTACAACAATGAATGAAGCAGACCCAAATCCTCGCCCTTGTGGAGATAATATCAGAGTGGTAGACTGTTTAAGAGCATAGAGATAGTCATTTAGACTGGGCTGAAGTTTTTAGCTTCATCCTTTATTAAGCCTCTGTATGATGGAGATAATAACAGTACCTACTTCATAGGATTGTTTTAAGGGTTAAATGAAATAATGTATAGAAAGTATAGTTATATGATAAGAACTTTATAACTGTTATAAGTCCACATAAGACTTATTTAGATGTGCTGGTAAAAATTGTAATTAATTCTCATGTAATAGCACTTCTTTCACTGTGGTTTGTGTTTTGAATATTTTTCATTTTTAGTTTCTTTAGATTGTGAGAGAAAATGCATAACACCAATTTTAAATGGTCATTTTTCTTGAACAGTTTCCTGAGTGACTGTTAATCTCTAAATGGAACGATACTGCACATAAAAAATTAACGTGCTTTGTATCTACTTACATTCCGTAGATTCCTTCAGTGTGACTCTCATGTATATAAAACTTAACCCCAACATGCCTTCCTGAATTAAGAAGGTAACATGTGACATCTTAGTATTTTGTTTAGAGTTTCAAATGTGTTGGCTTCAAATATCATAAACTTTTGAAAAATTAAATTTCTATATAAAAATTAAAAACATAGTTTGTCAGTTCACATGTTAGTGGCTAGAATGTCTAGGAAATAGTTTCCATAATGGTTTTTAAGTTCTGTCTCTTTCTTTACCTTAAGGCCCCAAAATACGTTAATTAAGAAATGGAACATAACTTGTTAAAATCTTTAAAAACTGGCTTTTCCAAATGACATCTTATTATTACTATATAAGAATTGAGGTTTAAAAAGTTAAAGAATGGGTTCACAAGTCTTAACAAAAGTACTTAGAAATTTTAGATCTATCTTTGGTATCCTGTGCTGCTCTTATTTCTTTTTATTTTTCAGTTATGTGGAAACCCCACATTTAACACATATGTGCATACACAGGCACAAATACACATCCCCAAAATACACACAAATAAAATTCTCATCACCACCACCTCCCTGTTTAATAGCTTATCTGCTCTGTTCATGCGACAACTGCTTCATTGAGGGGAAGTTGTTGTTCTGCCGTTTTCATATTAGCTTTGTTATCATGCAGGATTTTCAGCTGCTCAGGCTCATTACCATACAGCTGGTATGTAGAAACGAGAAGGAAGCAAGCAGAAGTTGCACTGTCTACAAGAATAAGAAGCTCTCTTGCAGATGGGGTGCTGGCAGATGGGGCATGTGTTTGAACAGGTTTTACTAATAACAGAATGCATTAAAAATCATTCTGAGAAAGTCTAAGGTCAGTGCCATGAATTCAGAGCTTGAGAGGTTGTTCAGCTTTTTGTAGACCTTTTTAGAATATTAACTAACTCTAATGCAAAGAAGTAATAAATGGCCAACCACAACCTCTTCCAAAATTTTTTGGATCAGTTTTCCTTTTTAAAATTTTAATGTATTTTGTTTCTTTTTAATCTAATTTAAAATGCACTAGTACTGTTAGCTACTGTTTTTCATCACCTTGTACTTTATTTTGTAGTTTTCAAGTATATTTAATGTTCCCAGAGTATGTTTATATACAGAAGTGTTTTGCTATATGTGCTTTGAACATGTAAACATTCTCTGAGCAGTGTAATGACATTCTTCAGCTTTGATATATGAGAATTTGATTAGAAGATGAAAACAAAAGAGGATTTGGAAATCCATGTTTGTAGTGTTGACCACGTTGAAGATTAAGATGAGATATAGTCTTTCTGCATTCACAATTAAGTGATGGAATGCCCCATATGTATTTTTGTTAAAATTATTACTTGTATATTTTTCATATTCACAAAACCAAAATGAATAAAGTAGTAATTGAAAAAATATCAGTAGTTTTTAAAGGATATTTCAGTAGGATCTTAGTGTTTTGACCCGTTTCATTAAATATACTGCTTCTTGATACATCCTGTCTCAGTGGGAGATGGTGATAAAAAGCAGGTAAAGCCAAGTAAGTCTAGGCAATTACATGTAAGATATTCAGTTTTTGATTTAATTTTAATGAAAATAGAAGTCAGCCTGTTGTTCTGTTCATAGAGATTAAGATACATATTGCCAAAAGTTTTTTTTTAAGCTAATATTAGTTATAATGCTTTTGGTAACTCTCAAAAACTTTCATGCTATAGATTTCCTGTCAGTAAAATAGACACACAAAAATGCGATCTGTTAGGTTAATACCTGTGAGTCAATAGAACGCTTGATAGGTGAGATCTGTCGTGAATGGTGTACCTTAAATATTGTTAAAACTGTATGCTGCCTTTACAGGTCAAAGTTTATATTCTGTTGCGCATTTTTAAAGGTATAGGGAGTTCTAAACCAGGTTGCCTTTTAAACACAGGCAATAAAGATAACTACATTTTCATCTCATATCAAACTGTATTATTTTCTTCCAGCTTAATTTATAATTAAATTGTGTAACTGATAAATATGTAGAAACTTTTTTTTCCTGAGAGGAGAAACATATAAAACATTATAAGTAATAATATGTATAATACAATACTAAATAAATAATAAATATATGAAATGTTTTATACATCATCTTGCCTTATTCTGAATTATGAGTTTTTCAAATTATGCTGAAAATTAATCTTTTTCAATTATTAATCTCTGTAGTTCTGCCATCTTAGATTAGATATCTTACATTCTTAATTATTCCATATAAATATTACTTATTGATATCCTGATATGTGCAGGAAGTGTGTGAAAAGCTGAGGTACAATAGGAATCAAAATAGATGTGGTCAGTGCATTTATGGAACTTTCAGTCTAATGGGGAAGAGAGACAGTTAATGTGTCCACACTGTGACAGGCTGTTGGGTTCAAGCCCTATGATTCATAGCCTTATCATGGGGAGGGGGTGGCTCTGTGAAGGACTTTAGAGATGACCTATACACAGGTAATTCCCACATTGTATCTTCTATCTGGACCTTTTTTCTGAGCTCCAGAGCCGGTTGGAGCGTGATAATGACTTGAGACCTGGATGTCTCAAAGACACCTCAAACCGAATAAGACTGAAAGTAGAACGGTGATCCTCCCTGCCCTAGAAAACAGAAGCCAACACTGACCTTGTTCAGCGTCGTGTGTCATCTTCCATCCAATTGTGTAAGAACCCTTAGCTGTTCACTTCTGTCCATCTCTCTAGTCCAGGCCAGCATTTTCTCTTGCATGGCCTGATGGAATAGCTGCGTCCTCAGTCTCTCCACATCCACTCTCACTCATTCCCCATTCTGTCTTAACATTACATTCAGAACAGTATTGCAGGTTTATCTGGATCATGTCCTTCCCTTGGCTAACTGTATTTTTCATTACTCTCAGTATAGAGAGCACAGCCCTGTATGAGGTCTTACGCAGTCTGGTCGCTCTCTGCTTCCCTAGCTTCACCTTGCGCCTGCCACAGTATCCTGACTCTGTGCACTGCGGCCCTGTGCGTGCCCCTTCCCACCACAACACAGCCTAGTTGCTCCTTCAAAGAAGAGAAGCCTTCTCTGAACCCCAAACTAAGTCAAAGCCCTGCTTACTAGCTTCCGTTTCGCTCTGTTTTGTTTTATTGTCTTTGTCTCTTACTACATTGTGAACTCCAGTCATGAAGCAGAGATTGTCCTTAGCTTATGGAGAATAGGCAACCAAGTAAATGCTGGATGAATGAGTGTCTCTGGTTATTAAAATAACCATATAAATCTAAATTTGTTGTAATTGCATATCCTAGTATAGGTAATATAATTATGTATCCTAGTATATCTAATATAGATAATTAGAGCTAGTCGAAAGAATAAAATGTAGGATAGACTCAGAGATATGCATGTATCCCCAGTGATGTTTACTGCTGGAAAGCGGGAACCACACATGGATCAAACTGATGGTTATTCAAACTGATGGCTCTTAGAAAAAGGTCACGTGTGATGAAATTAAGAAACACGGCCAGAGTGATAATCACATATTGAAGAATATGTTCTGATGTACTCAGATGGAAAAGTGCTGTGTTTGTGTGCATGTATACATATGCATGTGTGTATGCATGTGTGCATATGTGTGTATACACACACACACACATACATTACTTGGTTAATAAGTATTTTTAAGCTGTCTACTGAACTAAAAAATTAAAAATGAAAAAGTCATAATTCCCTGTTAAGTGGATTTGGCTTAGAGTAAATAGTAAAGACCACTTGAAGCAGTTTCTTCAGCAAGTATTATGATATCTAACTTTATTACTTGGTTAATAAGTATTTTTAAGCTGTCTACTGAACTAAAAAATTAAAAATGAAAAAGTCATAATTCCCTGTTAAGTGGATTTGGCTTAGAGTAAATAGTAAAGACCACTTGAAGCAGTTTCTTCAGCAAGTATTATGATATCTAACTTTTGCCTGTTTTGCTCTAGTTTTCACATCATTATGGTAATGGTGAAAAACCCAGTAGTCTCTTTGAAACGACCTTCCAATGGAGATACTTTTGCATATTCTGTTCTCAGCTCTTTTTCATTATTTCACATTTGAAGGAAGTAAAACATGGAACATGAAGAAATAAGAGTCAGGAGCTAGAAGTTCTTAAGGGATTTGGGAAAAGGAGGCAAAACTCATGTATTGTTGTGAGCACCTTCCATCAGACTTTCTGCCTGTCTGCCTGTTGATGGAGCCTCAGTACAGCGTCCCAAATGATGGGAGCAGTTCTCCGCCAAGGAAGTATCAGCAGTAGAATGTTAACTCTTTGGCTAGCTGCTCTTAGTAAAGTATATCCAGAGTCACAGTTAGTTGTGTAGTTTGCTTTTCTTTCTCTGTGCCCATTGCGAGTCTTAACATAAATTTCATCCACACATCACATGTTTGCACACTGAGATACCCTGGGAAGCATCCCAAAGATTTCTTAACTAACAATACTTCTTGCTATATATATATATATGTATAAAACCCTATTTCATTTTCTATAAACTGGAGACCAAGCTCTGCCTGTGGTTAAATCTCAGTTACCAATTTAATAGTTGTGTGACCTTGGGAATGTTACTTGAATTCACTGTTCCTATTCTGTATCTGTAAAATGAAGTGATAATCGTACCTACTTCGTAGGGCTGTTGCACAGTTTCACTGAGTTAATATAAGTAAAGTACCTAGAAGGGTGCCTGGAATATATTAAGTTTTCTTCCCTGTATACTTCTTTTTCTTAGGAGAACATCTTTTTTTTTTTTTTTTTTTAACGTTGCTTAGTCAAAGTTGAATATTTTTGATAGTGAGCACTGAAGGAGCACTCAAGTCAGATTAAAATCTAGTGTTTATTTTTTCTTTATTTTGGTTTAAAATATTGCCATGTGTGAAAATTTTTTTTCTCTCTCTAGGTCTATGTGTTGTCATATAAATTGGGCAGTTTTATTTATCAGTTACATTGATTTGTCATGTTTTTATTGGCTTGTCTGTCCTTCTCAGTTGGGAAGTTCTCCAGGATAGGGACTGCATCTTGTTCAGTTTTGTATACCATTTGCTTAGAGTCTGACTTTCAGTATCTCTGGCTAACTATTTCTAGAATGTGGTAGTCTAGATCTATAAAAATAACATGTTTAAGTCACTATTTAGTTTTCTCTCCCTCTTATTTCATTGTTTAGAAAACAGAACCATTCTACAACTCAGGATTCATTTGGATAACACTGATAATGTTAAAATGAAATTTGGGGTTAGAAGATCACCATAAATTTTCCTCACAGTAATTTCCTTTTCCTTTGTTACTTTTGTATAAACAAATATAGTGAACTTCACAAAGTTACGGTCTTTGAAATAAATTAATTGGTGAGTAAATTATATCTTGGCCTAATGAAATCTATTTATTATAATTGTTTAATAAAAGCTAGTTGAGTAAAAATATCTTAGAAAATGCCATCTAATTTTAATCTTTGCTTTTTTATATTATGATCATGATGATGAATGTCTTCATTTAACATCTCTTGAAAAATATTTTAAGTTCTTGATTTGCTGTTTTGTGTCCTGATAGAATAACTTTAAAGGAAAGATTTAAAATGAAGAGGGTTGTGTGTGTCTGTGTCTTTATCCCAAGAGCTAAAAAATACTACAATTTTAAGAATATTCTAAAGTTCAGCATCTTTTTGCTATCTTTGACTTTATATCCTTTGGTAGACTTAAGTTATTCCTTATAGAATTTTTTTTCCCATGTTGTAGACATTTGAACACGCATTGACTCAATAAAAGTAAAATTTTTAGATTTAGTTTTTTTTCAAATGTTCTCCTACCACCATGTAGCAGTTTTCAACAAACAAGTCGCGTGCATAGAGCAGTTCATAATTGTTGTATGCAGATTTGTTTCATAGTCATCATGCCATCATTACATACCATGCTTTCTTATAACTGGTGGGAAACCAATGGTATCCATTCTACAAAAAGAAATGTTTATAGAGTCATGTATCGAGTGTGACAAACTTTCAAAGTTAATTTGTAAACATTTGGGGACCTTGAGTATTTATAGATAAATATTTTTGAAGTTATGTGCTAAATATTAAATAACTTCTTAATAAAGAAAATAAACTTATAAGTAAAATATTTCTATTACAGTAGTGTTGCCAAGATGTCAAAGTGCTCCTAAACATCAATCCTATAGTTCGCTGCCAATCAAGGACTGCTGTAGATCAGATACCTTTTCAGATTAATAGTTATTTTGAAAATGCTTCCACGACAGGCAAAATCTGCCAAACCCTACTCATGACTACTTCCAGCAGTATTTCTTTGTACTCAGATTTTATTTACTGACTCTTCAAGCCTTTTGGAATCTCCTGAAATGGTAAGGGATCATGTAAGTGTTATGCTAGTCATATAATTCTTGATAGTTTCAAAGCAAAGAATGTAGTTTGTTAAATTATATATACAGTAATTGCTTTAAAATGTAAATTGATGTTTCTAAAATGAATATTTCGAATCCTCCCTTTTAAATGTAGTGGGGGCATGATTACTAGGTTCTTCCCTACTCACTTGACAGCTACATCAAACACTTGAATACTTAAAGAGCAGCAAGCTACTCTAAAATAAGTAAAGAATTGATTAAAGATCAGTATGATGTACACTTTCTAGAGGAAGAATGCAGTGTGTTTTATGTTTCTTCCTGGCCTAGCACCCATAAGACACTTAATAAATGTTTTTAAATAAGGGAAATAAGTTCAAGTTCATAAACTTGATTCATAACTAGAGTTTTAAAAGATTGGTTTAAGCTCTCCCTTCTCATTTTGAATTCTTCTGTAAAATATTTAAGGTACTTGAGAAGGGATGTTATGTTTTAAAAAGTATAATAAGTTTGAATCTGGATTTTATGTATCTGCTAGTCAAATATTTATAATTGAACATAATTATCAAAATGAGTAAGCCAGGATCACAGAGTTCAGAATAACATGTGTTTTAGGTTAAAGATCCTGGATGACAACAGGAAATAGAAATAGTGAGTTTTAGTGAAAGTTTACCTAAGAACATACCCGAGGCTGTAGTAAACTTTATTTGAAGGCTTTTTCCAACCTTGAGATGCTGTGATCATGTTCTGAATTTCCTTTATGATCATGAGGAAGCAGTCTTTAAAAGTGTACCATGGGTTAAATCATTTTGCCTCCAGTAACTAAGCGTAACCACATCTTTAATCGTGGTAGACATTTGCTAAAGTAAGGCTGGCAGATACATTAACAATCTGTAGAGATCTGAGGCCAGTATCTATCTCTTTCTCAAAAAAGAGTAAATTATCAAATGGAGAGAGAGAATCAGGGCATAGAAAGTGCAAGAGCAAGGAAATAGAGGGATGCTATGGTAGATGCTCTTTCATTCTTATAGGACTGAGCTACTCGATACAAAGGCTTTAGAGTAGTGCTTGGTGCACGGCACAGAATAATTATTACCAACGATTCCAATCCTCTTCCTTTTCCAAGCTTAGGAATCTTTTGGAATGGGTGCTACATTGGAGAATTAGTGTGAGGTGATGGGTGATAAGGGAAATAGAAAAGTAATTGTACATGAAAGAATTGAAAATATTTTATTCATTTTCTCTGTATATCTAATTTCAACATGTGAGAATTACTTTATGAGTGGTCTTCAATTTTATGTACATTTTTGAAAATATAAAAAATAACATAGAATCACTGTTGAGAATGTCCTTTTGCAGTTCAGTTGCACATCTGTTGTTTAGTTGCTAAGTCGTGTCTGACTCTTTGTGATCCCATGGACTGCAGCACTCCTGGTTTCCCTGTCCTTCACTATCTCCCTGAGTTTGCTCAAACTCATGTCCATTGAGTCAGTGATGCCATCCTACCATCTCATCCTCTGTCACGCTCTTCTCCTCCTGCCCTCAATCTTTCTCAGCATCAGGGTCTTTTTCCAGTGAGTCAACTCTTCGCATTAGGTGGCCAGAGTATTAGAGCTTTAGCTTCAGCATCAGTCCTTCCAGTAAATATTCAGGGTTGATTTCCTTTAGGATTAAGTGGTTTGATCTCCTTGCAATCCAAGGGACTCTCAAGAGTCATCCCCAGCACCACAATTCAAAAGCATCAATTCTTCGGCATTCAGCCTTCTTGTAGAGCTTAGAATTACATGAAATTATCTTGTTCATTTATTGGCTCATTTATTAGTATGCATCACCAATTCAAGGAACATGAATTTGAGCAAACTACGGGAGATAGTGAAGGACAGGGAAGCCTGGCATGCTGCATTCCATGGACTCACAGAGTCAAACACAACTGAGCGACTGAACAACAACTTTGTTTTTCCCCCACTGTAGAATGTCAAGCATGTGAGACCGGGTACCTCATCTGCATTGTTTGCTGTCTTATGCCCAGTGCCTAGAACAAGCTTGTTTATTAACAGGATAATAGAAAAAGAAAAAAATCTCTTATTAAGCCACTTAGATAACCACTGTGCACATTTTTATATATTTATGTAGACTTTTCCCATCCATACTCATGCATGTGTGCACAGACACACATACTTATATATATATATATGCATGTATATGTATGGATGTATACATTTTCAAAAGGATCGTACTTTTTACCATGTGTTTGAATCTCCCATCCCCTGCTTTATAATAACCCTTCTCTTAGTTCTTACATGATGAACAGTTTCTGTGACTTGAAAATGCTCTGTACTGAAATCTATTCTTTACAAGGAAGCTTCAAGTTTAGAGGCTGGAGGGGCAGGGCATGGGAAGAAGGGACTGGGAGTGGAACAAGACGAACGAAGTATCTCGTTTTCCAAGTGAGCTGCATTTTTCAATAGTAGAGGCTACATGTTGGTGAGAATCAGTGAGTCAGTCGGGTATCCACTTTGGCCCTGAGTTACATTTTTTATTATCTTTTCATAAAGTTTTTTGGTGAATATAACATTTGTACGTTTAAGAACTCTCTTGTTTCTTTGTTATGCACTTGCCCTCCCCCGCCCCCCATTCAAGAGTATAACCTGCTTTTATGTAGGATTTCTGGTAAGTACCTTTGGAAACAGAAGGACCCCTTCTTAGTCAGTGTTTGTAACTAAAATAAAAAGTCTAAAGTTTTCACACCCACACAGTAAAGTTCTCCTTGTACAGAAAGACATATATTAGCCCTAAAATGGAAGTATGTATCATGGCAGGAAGTACTTTTGAAGAAACCATTACTAGTAAGTTAAAGACTATTTTAACTGTAATATTAAGTGTTTGAAATAGGAGGTAATAATACTAAATAGGCCTTATAAAGGCCTATTTATAAGGCCTATTTAGTAGACTGCTAGAAGTGTTAGAGATATTGTCACTACTTCAAGTTAATGATGGTGGCATTTCCACATGTATCATAGGTCCACAGATGATAATTCCCTTCTATCTCTTCAACATCTATCAGACTCAGTCTTTTAAACTTAGAATCAATACTGTATCTATTTAAATGACTATTTAAATGATTTCTCCATTTTCTGACTTCTTACACTACCCAGTTTGGCACTTGATATTCAAATACTCTTCTTTATTAGCTTCTTGTCTTGACAGTTGGATATTAAATATCTTAAGGGTGGAGGATTATTGTAATGTTTTTCTTTGACTTCAGCAGCACCTTGCAGATCTTGATTATTTCTTATTTGATTGATTCCATTTAACCTAAATCTTTCTGTTATTTTTTCCCAGTTACCATCTTTTTGCCCCCAATTTGCCATGTGTAGCAGAAGCATAGTTATATAGACCTAGATAATCATTCCATGAACTGAATAAATTAAGATTTAGTTGTGGTTTGCATATTTAATTGCTATTTGCAAAATATAGTACTTTTTTCCTTCTTTGGTAATGTCTAATTATTTTAGCTCAACTTGAGCCATCACATATATAATGGAAATCAGTTAAAAGTAGTGAACTTGGGACTGGAATCTGTGGCTCTAAAATAGCTGTATAATCCTGAACACGACACTTAATTCTCTACCTTACCTTTCTCACCTATAAATAATAGTTCTTATTTTATAGCATGTTTTGTGCCAGGCATCTCTGTGTCCACACAATAATACTTAGGTTGGTAAGGTAAATGGTATTACAACTACATTTGCACAAATAAAAGAAAACTGGAACTCATGGTGGTCAAATAACCCCTACCAAGGTTACACTCTAATAATGACATAGCTGTTGTTTAAACTCAGATTGCTCTGATTCCAAAACTTAGGTTCATTCCACAAATGAAGGAGAATTAGATGATTCCAGGCTCCCTTCTAGTGCTGCACTATATGGCTTCCTACTATTAATGGTTTTTCGTTGATTCAGTGGATGTAACTTTTTTACTTCTTAATCTTTATATCTTTTCTCAAAGCCTTTCAGTGAGGACTAATAGCTAATAAAAGAAATTAGTCTCAGAATTTTAAGCAGTCCTTAAAATGAAAGGTTATTTTAATATTAAAATGCAAGATTGATATACCATATCTATAGGAAACTTTTCTCAAGCCATGTAAATACATTTGAACCTTACAAATAGCAGCAGTAAATATTAAATTAGATAAAGAAAGTAGAGTGAATGTGGTTCTAAGCAGCACATGGAAGGAAAATTGATTTCATTCTTTCTCCATGTTGAATAAATTCATTCCTGGGTCATATTTGCTGTTCTCTTTTCCTGGAACCTTTTAAAAATATTTTCCCATGATATTTTTCTTACTTTACTGAAGGGATGGCTACAAAAAAATTTATAATGAAAATTTGAGGGGACATTTTGATATGAATTCAAGATGCTTACTGGTAGTTTATTTTGGGTTTAGAACATGAGATTTAAAGACTAATTGTTTTCTAGATAATTCAGGATAAACTTCAGAGTGACTTACAAGTTTGTCAAGTTATTACAGATGTTGCTTGTCTACAAAGGAGTATTGTAAGTAATGTTTTAGTACGCATATTGTCTCTGCCAGCTCTATAACAATATAAAATTTAAAAGAGCAAACAGGCACAGGTGCCATTTTCGTTGTTTTCTTCTGTGGCTGTTATAAATAGAACTCTCAACTTGCTTTATTGTGTGAAATTCTGTATGTGTATATATTCATATATTGGTAGATACATACATTTTGTGTAT
>SJYT01047186.1:19895-213567 GCA_006410635.1 Cephalophus harveyi | reverse complement strand
AAAAAATTTTAACATAATTTGAACTATGATACTTTGATTTACATTTTGATTTACTGAGGTTAAGATTTTATATATAAGCATCCCCTCACTTCCCAACAAGTGTTACTTTAAACCAAGTTGTTATATATTACAGTATATAGTGTTTGGGATATTTTTTAATGTAGTAGTATTTTAATATATGCTTCCTTGGAGGTAATTTCAAACTAAATCTGGCTCACTTTGTTACATATTTACATATTCTCAAAAAATTTTTGGAACTAACCCTGTTCTCTGTCTTAAATTGACCATAAATTCAATGGAGGAGAAAATAAGTTTTTTAAATTATGTATTATCCTGTGCCTGACACACAGTAGGTGTAAATGCTTAATGAATGAATAAATGTGAAAATAGATTATTGATCAGTACTGCCACCTGCTTGTATTGGGGAAAATGTAGGTACTAAGCATACATCCAATTTTAATAGATATTATACCTGTGATAGAACAGGGTTATTAACTTCCCAATATCAATTGTGAATGTTTTAATAGGAACTTGTACCCCAGAAACCTAATGATAGTGGGTTAGTGAGATTCCCAAAGTTGGTTTTCAACCTCAACATGCTTGGCATTCCTTTCTTTGATGTTGAAATCCCAAACTCTCTGTAATCTAAATTCTGTGCTTGGGCAAGACAGCTAACTGTGGTAGGTGGTATTCCTAATGTAACATCAGAGTAAAGAATGTTGTCATAATAGTAATAAAGAAAATCGCTGATATATCTATATAAATATATTATCCTACTATTGTAAAATGAAAATGAAATTTTAAATTTTGGCAAAGTAATGCAAAGTACCAATAGTATTTATAGTATCATCAACTAATTATAACAGTTGGACTTTTTAGCACTAAGTATAATTTAGTATTAGGTATATATATATGCTTTAGAAAATTTTTATTCTAGTGGTTTGCTTAAATGGCCATTTATTAAAAATTATTATTTATTTGTTTTGTATCATCTTTGTACTATGTCTTAGAAAACTGTGAACCTTCAAATAGTAGGGGAGAGAGAAGTATAAAAATAATTACAGTGAGGTATGATAAAAGTGCAATGGAAGAAAGTATTTTAAATGAAAATAATGAACTCTGAGAGTCAAGGTGAGGAAAAGTAATCTATTAACTACTCTTTGCTCTGTTGACACCCTGTATATAGATACGTTTTTCTCTGAAGATACATGATACCGTGAAGACTGTTTTGCTGTCTGTGTTTTTCACACTGTTTACCCATAGGTCAGTTTTTGTTTCTGCCGATAACCGACCGCAACTTGCCCTTTTGAAAACTTAGTCAACCATAACTTGCCCTTCTGAAAACTTAGTCATTGCCGCCAATTGCTTAGAAAGAGCCATTTCTCTTGCAATGGCTCAGAGGTTAATCATTCTTCTACCACTGTTTCCCCAGAGGCTTATGCTCTGGGGCAGTACATTTTCATATCTTTATGCTGGTTTTTACTGCTCTCATGCACTCCTCATCCACCTAGTTCAGTGGATCTGTGTTGAGATGAGCACTGGATCTGAATTAGCAGATAGGCTATCATCCAGGGCTTCATTGTCAGTCATTCCCCTTGCTAATAGATTTTCAGTAAGGTTTATAACTTGTCAGTCAGCACACGAAATAATATTTTATAGAATGGGGAATTTATTGCTTAGCTGATATTATATGAAGATTTGTTTTATTGTAGTGAAAAATAATTATTGACTGCTTTGAGATATTCTAAAAATGTGGGTGACAAACACAAGTATTTTCTTGCTTTTTCACTTACTAGTTAATTTCACTTATCAGTTAAACTAGTATTACTAAAAAAATCTCTGGATAAAGTTTTAAACTTTGGTATTTTAGCCAAAATCTCAGAAATAGGAATTTGAGAATGATTTCATTTGCTTTGTTCATAAATAGATTTTGTTGAACATAATGTAATAGATCACAGTTTTCATTACTAGTACTTAAGTGAATGTGTGCTTAGCCACTTCAGTCATGTCTGAGTCTTTGTGACCCTTTGGACTGTAGCCTACTAGGCTCTGTTCATCGGATTCTCCAGGCAAGAATACTGGAGTGGATTGCCATGCCCTCCTCCGGAATCTTCTTGACCCAGGGTCGAATCTACATCTTCTGAATCTCCTTCATTGCAGACAGATTCTTTACCCATTGAGCCACCTGGGAAGCCCTATTACTAGTACTGCAAAGAATACTGAAAACCATTCATTTTTATTCTGTTAATTTGAAATCTGGTTGAAGACTAGGTTGACTACCTTTTACTTGGCAAATTCTTTCTTCGTAGTTCAAGTCAGCATTGTAAACAAGATATTAGGGAGAATTGTTTAAATATTTGGAAATGTTAAGTCTTCATAAGTCTTCGGCTTACAAATATTTAATTCTCACCTAAAGGATAAACAAACTAATAACAATCATTTCCAAATGGGAGCCATGGTAGAAAGATGGTTGGGAATTTTGGAAAGTCTTTTCAGTGTTTATTTTTGAGTTTCATTTTTATTTTTGAGCTATATAAATATTTTGCCTATTCAAAAATTTAAAAAGTGAATATACATACCTACATATAAATATACATTTGTGGGAATCAGGTTTTCCTGTAACTTCATAGCCATACATAGGAGTCATAAAACCAGAACAGCATTCCATTGAATATACAAAGTTAAGATGTTTTCTTCTTTAACTATCCAAGATTTTGAGACAGTGTTCCTGGTTTATTAAAGTTGGTCTGTGTTCTCAGTTGAGTAGACTTTATTTGGAAAGGTTAGTTCAACTAGAGATAGGACATGATTTTAACTGTAGTCAAGGAGTACACTGTTACATGACTGATAGCCTCTTTGTCCTCTGACAGGCTTTCAGAGGACATTTCAGGTGTTCCTTTTACAGTTATTTTCTTCAGATAGCCCAGAATGGGGAGAAGTTCTTTTTCTTTTTCAAATCCTGAGTGCTCTGAAGCTTAAAAAAAAAAAAAGGTTTATGAGTCCATTCTTAATAGTTGGAATTTTTTTTTGACAAGAGTAACATTTCTTTTTAAAAGGAAGTTTCCATTGAAGTAAGTAAATTGTTTATTTAGAAGACCAACTTTTGTTGAGTACATGTACATATTGTTTCTGAGGGTAAGAATTAGTTTAAGAGCCAGTAAGGAGATTAAAAAAAAATAATATGTAGAATATAACTTCCCAGAGAAGACCCAAGATATACATTTCCATAAAATTTTAGGTTATCTATATTTTATAGAAAAAGACCTTATGCTGACTTAATTTCCTTTTTTTCTGACTTAATGTCTCAATTAAAAAGGGAAACATTTATTTTAAAAATGATACTACTTTATGCATCATTTAGAATCATTTTTCTAACAAAAGTCATTTATAACCATAGCAGAAAGTATTAAAATGTAGTAAGTCAAGATGTTATTTCCTTTTTCCTGAAGAAACTTTCTAAGAGCTTAAATAACTATAGGGACACAGTTTACTTGTAATAAAGAACGTTAATGGGGAGGGTAGGAGTTAATTAACTAGACCCTTAATAATGGGCCTTTCTAGTCCAAAGAATCTCATAATTGCCTCCGAAGCTAGTTTTGTAGCAAGTTGCAAGATGAAATATCTAGACTTGTGTAGTCGTCATTCTAAGAAAAATGTTGCCTTCAGGCAAACTTTGATGCCTTTTATTATTATATAAAATACGTTTTTAATGACAAGCAGTATACACTGTAAAGATAAGTTTGGAAGTGGAAGTCCAGTGCCTCCTATTTACTCAAATGAACACGTAATTATAAGACTCTCCAATGAGCACAGTTTTTGTTCTCTTTGGAGAAATAGAACCTTTCAGCCAGACTTTATATACTTAGTTTGTTAATCATAGAAAGATACTCTCAGGATTACTAAGGACTGACAGTGTATGGTAATTTTTTTTTAAGACTGTGTTTTAAATGAATGGGATGGAAAAGCATAGGGAATATTTATATTAAATATTAATATAAGAAATATGCAGGTTGAAATATAACTTATTACATAATTTCTGCAAATGCTGGTATGTTCCAAACTGGTTTACCTTTCTGTAAATCGCCCTCCAAGACCCTCTCATTCTTCCCTCTGCAACTGCCCATCTTGGACTGTCCAAGCTACTTGACAAATCTGATCAGCCTATGCCAGGACTGCGATAGGGCAGCAGTTAGTGAACATAGACTGCTTGGCTTCTGTTGGGAGGACCAGATGAAAATATATTCCATTTTCAAAATGTTTCTGAAAGGATTCATTTGCTGAAATGATGTTTGCCATTTAAAACTTCAAATATGCAGGTTTTACAAAATGTAGAAATAACCTCCTGAAAGTTTGAAAGGGGAGAGGGGGGCTGTGGCGTGGGGGCGGTCTCCTTGACTGCCCACCTCCTCCCTCTGTTCAGCGCGCTGTGTGCTTACGGGTTCCCTGGAGCGGATCACCATATAATTGATGTGCAGTCTGCATTGCTGAATCCTGGACTGCACCATTCTGTGTTCAAGGGAAGATGTAATCTGATCCCTCTGCTGCTGAGGGAGGAATCTCTCCAGTCCAGGCTTTGACAGGGCAGAGTCTCCTCCAATAATCTTCTCGGTTCTCTCTCATTATTCCCTCGAGTTCTCCTCAGTCAAGCTGCATGTATGTATGTGTGTCCCGAGAAGCGGTTTGATACTGAGCTGCATTTGCCTCTACTGTGGAGTTTTGTTGCCGGTTCTGCTCCCTAATCTTCCTTTTCTGACGTGCCTGAGCATGTCCACATTAGAATCTGTGACATACCTACCTGAAAAAGGTTTATATTGTCAGAGACTGCCAAGCAGCCGGACACACGGGGGCACAGAATCACTGAAGGGGAAAAATCCAGAAAATATGGGTTTCTACGGCACACTAAAAATGATTTTTTACAAAGTAAGTAAGCTGTTTTCTTCCTGTGTTGTATGATTGTGTGTGTGTGTGTGTGTGTGTATGCCTGCCTGAGAAGGAAAATCTGTATCATCAGAGATGGCTGCAGTATCCTCTAATTTTGGTGGGTGGCTGGATGTCTGGTATTCTGTTTTATATCATGAATGTAAGCAAATAATGGAAAGACAACGTGAGCTGAAAAAAGCTTTACATTTAAAATAAAATGAGTATTTTAATCTGAGAATTTTTCCTCTAAAAATATATTCGTACTTTAGAAACGTGGCTCTGTTAAATGCTGACCTGGAAATACTCTACCCTTAGTTAGCTTTCAGTGAACCTTTTTGCCTTTAATTTTTCTATGCCTTGTATATAGGGTGGGTTTTTTTTTTTCCTTTAGTTGCCTCTCTTAAAATGTAGAATCACTAGAATATTAGGGATTTATATTTAAAGAGATTTTACTGACTTTCTGCATCCCTTCAAAATTGCAGAATTAATTTTTGGTTCTAAACTCAGTATTTTTAGTAAACAATATAATAAAAAAGACTTACATAGTCATACAGAAAGTGGTTTATTTTATCAAATATTCTAAATTTGAAAATCGTTTCTCAGTGGTTCCCTTGAAATGAATTTCGGGCATTTTTATTCACTGAAGGATTTCTAAGATGGAAATAAAGTTTGCCTTTAGTGGCAAATGGCATTTGCACCAATGTATTTACAAGATATCCCAGAAGTTCTGAAAGCCAGTATTCCTAACTTAATTACAATGAATATCAAAATTTATCAACGTAATTTTGAAAATGAGGATCCATACAAGTTATAAAACATAGATTTTTAAGGTAATCTGCACTGACCTTCCTGATGAATAAATTTTTGTGTATCTGTGTATGTCTATAATTTATACACGTGTAAACACGTGGCTACCCTATATATTGAAGCATTTATTTTTGCTTTTTATTAAAATTATTTGGAGAAAGAAAATAGGGTTTTGAGAGGAGTCACTTTAGAACAATGTTATAAGTACAGAAACTTCTGAAGGGTTGAAATAAGACCAGTTCCATTTCTTTCAGTCAGTATTTTCGTGAACTAAGGTATAAATTGTGGATGAGCTTGTCATACCCTCATGTCTTGCCTTTAACATTGTAAAATAATCCCTATGTTCTAGAAGACTTTCTTCATGGTATAAAAACACAGTTTTTATTATCTAGAATATGATTCAAAAAGATTTTTAGAGTCTTATTGGTTCTTTTTAGTATTTACAGTGTAGCATGCTGTTATGATGTTCCCATGTGAAGCAGTAGGTAAGAAAATAAGGCTACTGCAAAGCAGGGGTTTTCACCTTATTATAAAATTGAGGATAACTTTCTATCATTCTGGGGATTCCCCCCTTCCCGTCATTTTCAGTAGTATAGTAATTAATTAGCAAGCACAAATCTTAGAAGGATTACTAAAGTATAAGTTGTTCAATCTCATCAGATCTTATTTTATATAGTTTTATAACATACCTATAGTAAGATGACCTCCATTAACCAACAGCAAAATATAAAAAGTAGATATTTCAATATTGATGACAAAATGTAATTCTGAATATATTTACAGTATTACATATCTATGTAGCATAATTAAATACTTTAAAACTACAGATGTTGGATATACCTTACAAAGATGCATAACTCATTCTTTTAAAATCTTTCTGTTTTTCTTGTTGGTTTTCAAGTTAGGCTATTTTGTCCTGAGTATCTATAATACATAGTCAGCAGAGCTGTATATTCTGTGTGAATATCAAAAAGGTTTTTTCCTACCTTTACTGTATTATCTCTAGATTTCCCTCTTATTATGGATTGACTTTTTGTACTCTCCTCATTGCCCACAGTCATTTTTTATGCCTTATCATAATTACTTTTCAAGAGCATTCTATTTACATTATTCTCTTTCCCCTTTTGTAATAATGTGTTTTAAGTCACTGACTGTTACTTCCACTCTAATTTTGAAATTAAATATGTCTTTTAAAGGAAGATGAAAATCACTAAGAACAGCATGTTGAATATGGTTCTTTTCTGTGTGGGTTAACTTGACATATTCCCATGTATTGGTCCTTAAACCAGAAAATGTGAAAAGTACATTACTCTCAAGGAATATGTACTATGGGTTTCAATTTTTAAATCACCATACCCTATTCTGCACAAATATTAGGGGGAGAAATTCACTTCTCCATTCTTGTAAAGAGTAAAACAAAGTAGAAATAATAGAAGAAACTATGAAACATTTATTTTCTATATGAATTAGCTATGCCTAATTAATATTGCAGATATATGAAAATTTAAGGGTTTTTTTTTTTTTTTAGTATTACTGATGCTAACATTGATTTAATCATTGGACAGGTGATTATTTTTTTAACATATCTCATTTGTTTTACCTTATAGATGAAAAGAAAGTTGGACCATGGTTCTGAGGTCCGCTCTTTTTCTTTGGGAAAGAAACCATGCAAAGTCTCAGAATATACAAGGTAATATTAAGTATAATTTGATTCTCTCCCTATTCTCATGTTTCTTTAAAGAGCTGATGATTCTGAACAGCTTTCATTCACTTTATTCTCATAGAGCTATAATGTCACTAGTACTGTTGACTATTTAGCACATTTTGCCATCACTGAAAATTGGGAAACATACATTTTAAATAAGGAGGAGAAGGACTACCACTGTCGGTATACATTTTGTTACTAATACATTGAAGTAAGACACACGCAGAAGTTCTCTTATCAGCAAAAGTTTTAAATTATAATTTTGAAGGAATTCTAAAAAGTAAGTCCTGATATATGGATATGAGCAAATGTATCTTGTTTCTATAGCAACAGCTGTTCGAGGGTAGATAGTTATATATGGGTAACTGAAGATACATTTAGTAGCAGTGAAGTACACCTCACAATTACTAACTAAATCTTATTTCATGAGATTACTATGTTAGAAACCGCCCTTTATTCGCTTTGTAAGCCTTATGTTTTTAACACATACATTTCTACGCCAGTAGAATAGTTTCCATAACAACTAAATACAATTATAGTCTTGTTTCCTACACCATTCCATCATTTTTGGATTTTGCATCAGTATAAAACTTTTCCCTCTCTCACACTAATTAGGCTAACTTAAGCACAGTATCTATTACCCAGCCAATTAAAAATGGCTTTGGATGTCATTTGAAATGTGGTGTTTTAAAATTTAAATGACAAAAGCATCTTACAAAAGCTTTTTATGAGTCTTGTTGGCATATTTGTCACTTCAAATAATTGATTGAAAATTAGATATAGAAACCGTAAGAACTTCGTGATGGTGACATTTCTTTTCTTACCCCTCAAAATTTTTATTTAGAGTTATTCTTTAAAATGCAATAAAATTAACATTACTCAGACTTGTGATTAAACATTGTTACAGATTGCATCTCTTTTCTTCCAGGGAACAGTTTATACTTTTATTTCATTCAGTTCTGGAAAATATTCCTTTCAGATGCCTTTTGTTGAAATTTAGAAATCATGATAATTAGAACAGTTTTATATACCAAAAATACAAAAATGATACAGAAGAGAACAATAAGGCTATTTCTTGCTTATTCAGAAGATGCTTTTTGTTGTGATTTTCCCTTGTTAACTGTCCCCCTCGCTTGCTTATGCTTTGCCTTCTGACAGTTTCTCTGTGTTCTGGCACTTTCACCAGAGGGTGTGGAGTGATAGGCGAAACTGTTCACTTCATTTTTGCTTTTTCCTACTGGTCTTGGTAAACTGTTTCTTGGATGAGAATGCTGAGTTTAATGTTTAAAGTAAGCTATTTTTTTAGTGTATAGATTTCAGTCAACCATATAATTTTGGTCTTCTATTAATAAGACTAATACCAGGGCGGAAGTATTAAATGGTTCAGTTGTTTTTAAGGCCATGAATGCTGAATTTTTACCATAGAACACGTTTTAGTAAAGTTTTTCTTCCGTCTCTTACTTTTTTCTATTAAGAAAGTACCTGCATAGGAGAAAGTTTTATTTTTAACCTTTTAACACAGTCTTACTAAAAAAAAAACCAGGCAGCATATTGATTGCCATGTCTTTTTAGAGACTTGGTCAGTGTATATTTGATGTTCTTTATGAAAAAAAGATACTTTATGGATTTTGTTTATTTCGACTTTTAAGTGCCCATTTATATAAATCCCAATATTTTAAATGCTTGAGCAAATACTAAATGTCCCAGTTATTTTCTTCTGTAGCTGGAAAATGTTCTTGAAGCAATGTTTCTTTAAAATGGATTTTTAAAATTGTTTTCTACTCTTCAGGTAATTTCAGAGAAACTAGAATAACCTTTTTTTTTATTCCAGTTGATAACTGAAAGGTTAGAGCAGCACCTCTCAACAGGGGGGCAAATTTTCCTGTGGTTGAAACATTTTTAGCTGTTGCAACTCTGAGGTTGGGGTGCAGGACACGGCTGGCATCTGATGGGTGGAGTCAGTGTGAAGGACAGCCACCCTCAACACAGAGTAATCTAGCCCAGAATAGCAGCTACTGAAGTTGAGAATCTATGGCTTTGAGGCATGAAAGTTGCACTTTACAGTTATGATGTTATGAACCACTACAATTACAAAGCTTTTTGTTCTGTTTTCATAGTCGTTTGTTAATTAAACTTACCTTTCATAAGATGTGTATAAGAGACAGGTAGTAGATATGAAGATTTTTTGTATTTTTCTGGTGACTGAGATGCATTTTTAAGCAAAATAATGAGATATGCTAGATAGAAAAGAATTGGGGTTACTTCATTAGTAATTTTTCAGACCTTAATAGTTAACTATTTAGGATACAATTTATATGTTCTTTGGATTTTAAACACTCTACTGTCTTAGCTCAATAAACTGAAGATTACTTTGCAAATGTAATTTTGTTAACTGAATCTTCCTGCTCCTTTTTTCCACACGTCTCTAAAATAGAGTATTTACATATTTTATTAGTTGGCAGAATTAATTGAATTTCAGATTTGTGGTGTGTGTGTGTGTGTTTACTGTCTCAGAATTTAAATTATTGGATAAAAGTATTTTGATGATCTCATTTCACTTAATTTTGCTTATAATATAATATGTTCTCTCTACCTACCTGTTTGAGTAAATACATTTCTAATCAAGGCTCACTCTTATCAAATACTGTCTAGACTAAGCTTAATAATAACAGTAGAAAATTAGAGAAGAATAAACAAATATAAATAATTTAGAAGGCATCAGGGGCAAACTTAAGGAATAATGTGACCAGTGAAATGTCTAAAGCCTTTGAACATACTAAGACTTACGATATTTAAAAGCATTAATAAGTCATACATACCTTTTTATGAAAGAAATTTAAACTTTTGTTTAATAATGTTCCTAAAGAACAGTTATAAGATAAGTGGAACCTGAATCTTCTAAGAAAGTATTTTAACATTATTTGTATGTTATCAACAACTTGCAGTTTTGCCATAGAGATTCTACCATTTGGTTGCAATTAGCTGTGCTGAGATAAAAACAGCTGGTTATGTAGGAGGGAGGAAACTTACCTAAGAATAGCAGAATAAGTTTTGTGTATCCTTGCTTTCTGGGAATAAGTAAAAATAATAATTTGATGTTTGAAATATACCATATCATCTCATTCCTATTAGAGCCCATAATTCTTAATAAATATCTGTCTTTGCTTCCACTCTTGTATTTGTGTAGTACCACTGGGCTTGTACCGTGTTCAGCAACACCAACAACTTTTGGAGACCTGAGAGCAGCCAATGGTCAAGGGCAACAACGACGCCGAATTACATCTGTGCAACCACCGACAGGCCTCCAGGAATGGCTGAAAATGTTTCAGGTAACATGTCTAAAACACAGTACTTGAAATGCTTCACTTAGTTGCTGTGACAGTAAGGGATTATTCAGCCATGAAAAGGAACATGCTACACCATGGATGACCCCTCGAAACCATATGCTAAGTGAAGGGGGTCAGACACAAAAGGCCACATAATGTGTGATTATATGAAATATCTAGAACAGACAAATCCATGGGAGACAGAAGGTAGATTAGTTAGTGAATGCTAGGTGATGTTTGGAGGGTAGACTGCCAGTAGGTACTGGGCTTCTTTCAGGGGTGATGGAAGTGATCTGGAATTGGACTGTGGTGATGGCTACACAACACGATGGATGTGTTGGGAGCTATTGAAGTGTACATTGAAATGGTGAATTTTATGTTTGTGAAGTATATCTCAATTTAAAAATGCTGTTAAATACAAGGGAACTCAACTTTAAATTTTAACTGTATTAATCAAGAGGGTCCAATTCTTATTTTGTGTAGAGTGTCCATTTGCACTGTTCATTGCTTTTGATAATAAGGTATTTCTTTTTCTCTTTTATGTTTGGATTTCTGGTGTTAGTGAATGTACTTGTTTTCTAAACTGCATGGTTTGGAAGTTAAGCATTTAGGAGTATTAGTCACTGGTAGTAACTTATCCATCACCATTACCCTCATAGTCTCCAAGAGTTGATGCAACTTTTTTCCCGAGATGCCATGCTTATATGTAGCTTATTGTGCTCAGAATTCTGATTACTATATTTCACTAGCATATAAAGTTTGGAAAAGTTTACCAGGAAGATTAGTTACAACCAAACCTTGAATCTTAGGAATTTTTAAACACATGATAGTGATATTAAGTTAATTTGTTTCTTCTTCTAGTGAGATAATGCATAGAAATCAAGTATTTAGCAAAGTAGTTGGCATGGATTAAACATTCTTTGTAAATAGTAAATAATATTAAGTATGTAAAGTGAAGGTATCTCTGATTATAGCCACCATACTAGTGTAAATTAATATATTTCCTTACGTCTGACTGTTCGATTGATGGTATTTTCTGAATCCTAGGGGAATAATGGTTGGAAAAAAAGATACTTTATGGATTTTGTTTATTTCGACTTTTAAGTGCCCATTTATATAAATCCCAATATTTTAAATGCTTGAGCAAATACTAAATGTCCCAGTTATTTTCTTCTGTAGCTGGAAAATGTTCTTGAAGCAATGTTTCTTTAAAATGGATTTTTAAAATTGTTTTCTACTCTTCAGGTAATTTCAGAGAAACTAGAATAACCTTTTTTTTTATTCCAGTTGATAACTGAAAGGTTAGAGCAGCACCTCTCAACAGGGGGCAAATTTTCCTGTGGTTGAAACATTTTTAGCTGTTGCAACTCTGAGGTTGGGGTGCAGGACACGGCTGGCATCTGATGGGTGGAGTCAGTGTGAAGGACAGCCACCCTCAACACAGAGTAATCTAGCCCAGAATAGCAGCTACTGAAGTTGAGAATCTATGGCTTTGAGGCATGAAAGTTGCACTTTACAGTTATGATGTTATGAACCACTACAATTACAAAGCTTTTTGTTCTGTTTTCATAGTCGTTTGTTAATTAAACTTACCTTTCATAAGAATTATTCTCTCCCCTCATCTAAGTTCTTTTACCTTAGGTTCATGATTTATTTTATTTTAATCTTTTCCTAAACATGCCCTCAGAATTCTAAATTTTTTATCTCATTCTTTTAAAAAGAGGTGTGTTCCCCTCCCCCCACCATTAGAGGTGAAAAAGAACTCAGACACTTATAACACCTTAAAGAAATGCTTTAATGGTTGTATCATCTCTGATTGAGCCAAGGAGACAGGAACATGAGTGTGCATTGTCATGCTTACACACACATACAGTGTGAGCAGACAGCACTTGAGAACATGAAGTGTTCATGTAATTTTTATAGGAAAGTACCAACAGGATGGGAAATAACACTATCAGTAATAGTTTTATCATCAGTGTAGACACCCTCCAAAATACTTATTTTATATGCAAATCTTATCAGAAGGTAGTCTAGACTGTAACTTATTTTGTATGTAGTATGGGCCTTTTTCCCCCCAGTGTTTCAAAGTTCCAGAATATTCTTTGCTAGCTATTTAGTTTTTACCAATTTTAAGAGAACACTCTGAAATGCTGATCTATGGTAGGGAGCTTTTGTGCTCTATTTTGCATTGAGGGTGTTTTAGGGAATCCTTTGTTCAATGTTTGCTTATTTAGCTCACTCATGCTTTTCTTAATGAAATGTCCTCATGTTACCATGTACTGTATTAGGTCATCAGATCTGAGATACCATAGATTATTAGATGCATCCCAACTTCAGAAATGTTAATTGTAAATTAAAAAAAAAAAAAACTTGTTTAGAATGAATGATATTTAGTAAACTAACATATAGAATTATCCCTGAAGGCTTAATAGTATATTTTTTTCACATAACTATTCTGTAGCAAAAAAATTTACTAGCAAGAGAAGGTCAGCTAGATAGATAGATCAAGACCTTAATCCTTAATCTGCCTGACACACCCATGGCCTCATTGTGGTGCCTCATGCCCTTTATTTTCAGGGCTGGTGCCAGAGTAACTAGGAATGAATCACTTGCCTAAAGGCTTTCAATGCTTTAATGCTTAAATTGGAGAGAGATAATTTCATAGTAAGGTGGGGGAGTCATGAGTTGACCTATGTAGTATAGTTGAGGGATAATTAAACTGGCTTGATTTCTACAGATGTGCTGTGGGGCATTTAATGATGCCTTTTCCGTGGCATAACAAGCAAAATGGGAGAACTTGTCCCCTTACTGTTCTGCTATTGCTCCTAAGACAGTGATACAGCATTGTTTTGGTCCAGCTCCATCTATTCTGACAAAGTACTCTGTACTCAATTTATAAATTGAATAAGAACAAATGATACACCATTTTAGATAAAAGGAAATTGAAACAGAATGCCACTCTAAAATAGAAGTGCCAATTAGAAACAAAACTAAAAAAGTCCAAAAATTTTGTACTGTTTGAATTTTCAGTTGCCATTGATTCTTTTTTTTTTTTTGGCAACACCAGATTGATGCTTTCAGATTATTAATTTGAGAGCAGAGGATTGGTCATTGTTTTGTTTATGTCATTTGAGTGTTAATATATAGTTTTTCAGTTGCAGATGTTAGACTAGGTAAAGGTATATTAACATTCTCTGAAAGTGATATTCCGAACTATCCTGATATAATGAGAAGCACTTTGATTTAGAAGGAGAAGCTTTTAGTACCAATTCTGGCTTTGCCTCTTAATAACTGGGTAATTTCATTGATATTATGTAACCATTCTTGCCATTGTTCTTATCCGTGAAACAGATACAACACTAAAAAGTTGTCAAAAGAGAGAAAACGTGTAAATGTGCTTAAAGCTATACTTGAAAATACAGTAGAAACTCAATGAAAGAAGTATCCTTTGTGAGCCTCAGTTTTCTCAGATCTAAGAAGAGGCTATTAACACTAGCTTCATACAAATGTCATCAGATTAACAGTATCAGCATTATTTTAATCAAAGCCTATTTGTATTGTATTAAAACTATGATGTACTTTGAAAATACCTGTTACACTCCTTAATGTATTTTCAATAATAAAACAGAAAATACTTCTGTGTTTTGAAATTAAAAGTGGAAATTAAAAGTGGAGTAAAAACTACTCTTTGGAGGACTTAGGATTTATGGTAACACTTAGAAATTGTACGTGTTTTCTAACTTATTTGGATCTCTTTTATTTGCTAATCAACAAAATATTAGAACAGATAGTGCCAGAAGTAAATGAATACAGAACTGCTTTGCTGTTGTATTTGAAACAGTCCGATCAAGAAGCCCTGTTAGGTGAGAAAGAGTGGAAGAAGGTCATGTACGTAGCCAGAGAGGACTAAGGGAAAATGTTTCTGTCTAACATCTTGAAGACTTCTATGTAAAAGTAGAATCAGACTGATTATTGATTTCTTCAGCAAACAAAACCTGGATCATATTCTTTGAGTTGGATTTAGATGTAAATTTGAACTTAACAATTAGAACTGACCCAGAGAAGAATGGAGATACTAAGTATTCTAGTCCTGAAACTGTTCAAACAGACTAGATAACCATCTTCTGGAGGTACTAGAGAAATGAGATCTTCAGCACGTGAAATTCAGGTGCTGGACTGCCTAAAGGCATAGAATATGTGTATCTGAATGAGATACTGTCAAGGGTCATGCCCACTGATCACCACTGCTCGCTTGTGAATCACCCGCACCACTACTGGAGGGCTGGTTATTGAAAGCGTAAGATGCCCTCAGCCCCACCGTGGCTACCTCTTTGGTGGTGGATTGGAGGGCTCCCTGATTCTTGCACCACTCAGCCAGCACCTGGGAAGCACTGCTCTGGCCAAGCCCCTCATTATACACAAGGTGGGGTCTCTGAGACGCAGACTGATTAAGAGGCTTCCCTGCACTTCTACAGTGAGTTTGCAGGTGAGACTAAGCCCCTGATTACAGTTCAGGGCTCCTCCTACTCTTCTCTACTACTTTCAGGTACTCTCTAATTACCTAAAATCAAACAATACTTTCTTGGGGAATTTTCAAGTCTGCATTTTAATTGTGTACACAAATTAAATTCTGTCTATCTTGATCCTTTCTGAATTTGGAATGTTTTTCCTATCCCCTTCAATATGCTCCCACTAATTTTGCCATGTGAGACCAAAGGAAAATGTTTTTTCCTTTATAAGAACAACTACTTTTCAGAGCAGAAATTAATTATGAGAATTTCCAACACTTTTTCAGGTAAAGAAACTAAGGCCTACAGAAGTAAATTCAGTTCAGTTCAGTCGCTCAGTCGTGTCCAAGTCTTTGCAACTACCCTGCAGCATGCCAGGCCTCCCTGTCCACCACCAACTCCCGGGGTCCACCAAATTCATGTACATTGAGTCAGTGATGCCATCCAACGATCTCATCCTCTGTCGTCCCCTTCTCCTCCTGCCCTCAATCTTTCCCAGCATCAGGGTCTTTTCAGATGAGTCAGCTCTTTGCATCAGGTGGCCAAAGTATTGGAGTTTCAGCTTTAGCATCAGTCCTTTCAATGAATATTCAGGACTGATTTCCTCTAGGATTGACTGGTTGGATCTCCTTGCAGTCCAAGGGACTCTCAAGAGTCTTCTCCAACACCACAGTTCAAAAGCATCAATTCTTTGGCACTCAGCTTTCTTTATAGTCAAGCTCTCACATCCACATGACTACTGGAAGAACCATAGCTTTGACTAGAAGGACCTTTGTTGGCAAAGTAACATCTCTACTTTTTAATATGCTGTCTAGGTTGGTCATAACTTTCCTTCCAAGGAGTAAGCGTCTTTTAATTTCATGGCTGCAGTCACCATCTGCAGTGATTTTGGAGCCCCCAAAATAAAGTCTGTCACTGTTTCCCATTTATTTGCCATGGAATGATGGGACCAGATGCCATGATCTTAGTTTTCTGAATGTTGAATTTTAAGCCAACTTTTTCACGTTCCTCTTTCACTTTCATCAAGAGGCTCTTTAGTTCTTCTTTGCTTTCTGGCATAAGTGTGATATCATCTGCATATCTGAGGTTATTGATATTTCTCCCTGCAATCTTGATTCCAGCTTGTGCTTCAGCCAGCCTAGCCTTTCTCATGATGTACTCTGCATATAAGTTAAATATACAGGGTAACAATATACAGCCTTGACGTACTCCTTTCCCGATTTGGAACCAGTTTGTTGTTCCATGTCCAGTTCTAACTGTTGCTTCTTGACCTGCATAAAGATTTCTCAGGAGGCAGGTCAGGTGGTCTGGTATTCCTATCTCTTGAAGAATTTTCACAGTTTGTTGTGGTCCACACAGTCAAAGGCTTTAGCATAGTCAGTAAAGCAGAAATAGATGTTTTTCTGGAACTCCCTTGCTTTTTCAGTGATCCAACGGATGTTGGCAATTTGATCTCTGGTTCCTCTGCCTCTTCTAAATCCAGCTTGAACATCTGGAAGTTCACGGTTCACATACTGTAGAAGCCTGGCTTGGAGAATTTTGAACATTGCTTTGCTAGCATGTGAGATGAGTGCAATTGTGTGGTAGTTTGAATATCCTTTGGCATTGTTCTTCTTTGGGATTGGAATGAAAACTGACCTTTTCCAGTCCTGTGACCACTGCTGAGTGTTTCAAATTTGCTGACATATTGAGTGCAGCACTTTCACAGCATCATCTTTTAGGATTTGAAATAGTTCAATTGGAATTCCATCACCTCCACTAGCTTTGTTTGTAGTGACATTTCCTAAGGCTCACTTGACTTTGGATTCCAGGATGTCTGGCTCTAGGTGAGTGATCATTGTGATTATCTGGGTCATGAAGATCCTTTCTGTATAGTTCTTCTGTGTATTCTTGCCACCTCTTCTTCATATCTTCTGCTTCTGTTAGGGCCATACCATTTCTGTCCTTTATTGTGCCCATCTTGCATGAAATGTTCCCTTGGCATCTCTAATTTTCTTGAAGAGATCTCTAGTCTTTCCCATTCTATTGTTTTCCTCTATTTCTTTGCATTGATCGCTGATGAAGGCTTTCTTACCTCTCCTTGCTATTCTTTGGAACTCTGCATTCAGATGGGTATATCTTTACTTTTCTCCTTTACCTTTTGCTTCTCTTCTTTTCACAGCTCTTTGTAAGGCCTCCTCAGACAACCGTTTTGCCTTTTTGTATATCTTTTCCTTGGGGATGGTCTTGATCCCTGCCTCCTATACAATGTCATGGACCTCCATCCAGAGTTCTTCACGTGCTCTATCAGATCTAATTCCTTGAATCTATTTGTCACTTCCACTGTATAATCATAAGGGATTTGATTTAGGTCATACCTGAATGATATAGTGGTTTTCCCTACTTTCTTCAATTTAAGTCTGAATTTGACAATAAGGAGTTCATGATCTGAGCCACAGTCAGCTCCTGGCCTTGTTTTTGCTGACTGTATAGAGCTTCTCCATCTTTGGCTGAAAAGAATATAATCAATCTGATTTCTGTGTTGACCATCTGGTGATGTCAGTGTGTAGAGTCCTCTCTTGTGTTGTTGGAAGAGTGTGTTTGCTATGACCAGTGAGTTCTCTTGGCAAAGTCAGTTCAGTTGCTCGGTCATGTCTGACTCTTTGCAACCCCATGGACCGCAGCATGCTAGGCCTCCCTGTCCATCACCAACTCCCAGAGTTTACTCAAACTTACGTCCATTGAGTCAATGATGCCACCCAACCATCTCATCCTCTGTCATTCCCTTCTCCTCCTGCCTTCAGTCTTCCCCAGCATCAGGATCTTTTCCAATGAGTCAGCTCTTCACATCAGGTGGCCAAAATATTAGAGTTTCAGCTTCAACATCAGTCCTTCCAATGAACACTCAGGACTGATCTCCTTTAGAATGGACTGGTTGTATCTCCTTGCTATCCAAGGAACTCTCAAGAGTCTTCTCTAATACAAGTTTGAAAGCGTCAGTTCTTCGGTGCTCAGCTTTCTTTATCGTCCATCTCTCACATCCATAGATGACTACTGGAAAAACCATAGCCTTGAATAGATGGACCTTTGTTGGCAAAATAATGTCTCTGCTTTTTCTTTTTTCTTTTTTTTTTATTTCTGTGCTTTGTCTTTATTTATTTATTTAATTTAATATGCAGTGTAGATTGGTCATAACTTTCCTTCCAAGGAGTAAGCATCTTTTAATTTAATGACTGCAGTCACCATTCACAATGATTTTGGAGCCCAAAAAATTAGTCAGTCACTGTTGCCACTATTTCCCCATCTATTTGCCATGAAGTGATGTGACTGTGAACAGTATGAAAAGGCAAAATGATAGGATACCAAAAGAAGAACTCCCCAGGTCATTAGGTGCTCAATATGCTACTGGAGATCAGTGGAGAAATAACTCCAGAAAGAATGAAGGGATGGAGCCAAAGCAAAAACAATACCCAGCTGTGGATGTGACTGGTGATAGAAGCAAAATCCGATGCTGTAAAGAGCAATATTGCATAGGAACCTGGAATGTCAGGTCCATGAATCAAGGCAAATTGGAAGTGGTCAAACAAGAGATGGCAAGGGTGAACGTCGACATTCTAGGAATCAGCTAACTAAAATGGACTAGAATGGGTGAATGTAACTCAGATGACCATTATATCTACTACTGCAGGCAGGAATCCCTCAGAAGAAATGGAGTCGCCATCATGGTCAACAAAAGAGTCCGAAATGCAGTACTTGGATCCAATTTCAAAAACGACAGAATGATCTCTGTTCGTCTCCAAGGCAAACCATTCAATATCACAGTTATCCAAGTCTATGCCCCAACCAGTAATGCTGAAGAAGCTGAAGTTGAATGGTTTTATGAAGACCTACAAGACCTTTTAGAACTAACACCCAAAAAAGATGTCCTTTTCATTATAGGGGACTGGAATGCTAAAGTAGGAAGTCAAGAAACACCTGGAGTAACAGGCAAATTTGACTCATTGGAAAAGACTCTGATGCTGGGAGGGATTGGGGGCAGGAGGAGAAGGGGACGACCGAGGATGAGATGGCTCGATGGCATCACGGACTCGATGGAAGTGAGTCTGAGTGACCTCCGAGAGATGGTGATGAGCAGGGAGGCCTGGCGTGCTGCGATTCATGGGGTCGCAAAGAGTCGGACACGACTGAGCGACTGAACTGAACTGAACTGATGTGACTGGATGCCTAATTAGTGGCAATATCATCTCCAAAATTACAGTTTCCTGATCAATTACAGGATCCTGACAATATTGTAGTTTTTCCTCTAGACCTCGTTAAAGATCCATATGGGTTGTTATTTTTTAATATATTCATTAACTGCAAAGTTATAATCCTTCCCTTGCTGGTAAACCACATATGTGTCAAAATTGGGAACCAATCTTGGAAACAGACTGAACAAGCAAGTCCCAATGATACAATCCAGTATACAGAATAGAAACTGTCTGTGGAAAGAGTTTTGAGATAGCATTGGTGCAGTATTTCCTGACTCTTTGGGGATTCATTCATTTATTCAATATTTACAGAATAACTGTCAGGTGCTAGGCCCTAATTTGAATCTGGGATACAATAATGAACAAAATAAAAACCCTTTTCTGAAAAACTTTAGTCAGGAAAGGGAGGGGGTTTCGAAATGGTTTGCAGTTTTTGAAAATTGCACAGAGAAGGTGTTAAGAGAAGGAATTGGGGAAGTAATGCACGTGGGTGCCTAGGGAAAGAATAGTCTAGGAATCAGCAAATGAAGAGGCTCTGAAGCAGGGCATGCTGGGTGTGTTTGAGGCATAGAAAGAGGATCTCTGGCTAAGGCAGAGTACACGTGGGAAAGAGGAAAGTAGAGCCTCGTTGACCAACCTAAGGACTTTGGTTTTTACTGTGAGTGAAGTGGGAGGGCTTCAAGCAGAAGAGTGAGTTGACTTTCAGCACTGTCACTCCAGCTGTTCTGTGGAGAATAGAACTGCTGCTGCTGCTGCTGCTGCTAAGTCGCTTCAGTCGTGTCCGACTCTGTGTGACCCCATAGACGGCAGCCCACCAGGCTCCCCCGTCCCTGGGATTCTCCAGGCAAGAACACTGGAGTGGGTTGCCATTTCCTTCTCCAATGCATGAAAGGGAAAAGTGAAAGTGAAGTCGCTCAGTCGTGTCCGACTCCTAGCGACCCCATGGACTGCAGCCCACCAGGCTCCCCTGTCCCTGGGATTCTCCAGGCCAGAGTACTGGAGTGGGGTGCCATTGCCTTCTCTGGGAGAATAGAACTAGGAGGGCAAAACAGGAATAACCGAGGTGAGAGACAATAGTAGCTTAGACCATTGTAGTAATAGTCAGATTCTGGGTATATTTTGTGTTTATGACTATAGAATAAACTGATGGATCAGAGCTATCTGATGGTGAGAGTGAGGGAGTTGAGGATGACTCCAGAGTTTTGGGCCTAGCTAATTTAATAATAACATTTTACTGAAATGGGGAGGATTGTGGTCTTGCATATTTGAAGAGCAAGATCATGGATATAGTTTGTATTACATACCCAAGAATGTATGTTGAATAAGCAATTTTATATACAAGTCTGGAATTTAGGGAAGGAACCCAGGCTAGAGAGAGGAAATCTAGGGCCTGTGTAGTCCAGACCTTTGTTGGAACTGTCTAAGAGATGTGACTTAAGTAATTGGAAGGTTGAATATGTATGTTCCTTGAAAACAGTCTCATTTATTTGTAGCTTACAGCTTATGTTACTAATTCTTTGTTAGTAGTATGCGTTTCAGAAAAATGTTATAAAGTAACATCTGCTGAATGTATATGTAATTCACATTTAAATATAATTTAAATTTTATATAACTTATCAAATATTTTAAAACAAAAAATATTGTTTTAAGTCTTAGAGGTATTTTGCTATATGGGCATTATTTTCATCTTGGCCTTTGCCTTAAATATATATTTAAGATTGTGGCACAGTTTCTAACATTTACCTACGATCTGAATTAGTTATTTATCTTCTAATCTAGCTTTTTTCATTGTATACTGCAGCCCCTAAAATCCTTGAAAAGATATATATATATATATATTTTTTTTTTTTTTCCTGTCAGAGGCTTCCCTGGTGGCTCAGTGGTAAAGAACTTTGTAGGAGATGAGTGTTCAATCCCTGAGTCGGGAAGATCCCCTCAAGAAGGAAATGGCAACCCACTCCAGTATTCTTGCCTGGAAAATTACACGGACAGAAGAGCCTGGCAGGCTACAGTCCATGGGGGCACAGAGACTGGGACACAACTGAGCATGCACATAGGCACACAGCACTTATATACCATGCGTTGATACGACTTTTCTATTCCTTTTTTACAAACAGTAAATAATACGTTAATTGAAAAAAAGAAAAATATTAAACATGCATAGTATATTAACAAGTCAGCAGTTATCTATTACCCAAAAAGGGCATGTTTTTATACTAGTGTCCATGAATCCCAATCATGTAGATAGAGATGAACAGCATATTAGAAGAACCGACCTCTTCCTGTGAGGAATGTAAATCAGTAACTCAGAGTTTGTAGTACTGTTACTAAGTCACGGATGAGTGGCAATTGATCAGTGTAAGTTTTGTCAAAGAGATAAATTTTGAGCCAGGATTTGAAGCTGTGTGAGAAAAACAGAGTGAAATAAACTTCAGATTAACTACTTTTAACTGGTCAAATGAAGAAAGAAAGTAAAAGTCACTCAGTTGTGTCTGACTCTTTGCAACCCCTAGACTATACAGTTCATGGAATTCTCCAGGCCAGAATACTGGAGTGGGTAGCCTTTCCCTTCTCCAGGGATCAAACCCAGGTCTCCCACGTTACAGGGGGATTCATTACCAGCTGAACTACCAGGGAAGCCTTTTAACTGGTCATGTATGTGCGTATACACATATATGGATATTTTTAATTTCTATGTATAAATTTTCACCCTAACCAAAGGAGATACACAGTGAGTACTCAAGAAGAATGTTCTGGGTATGTGTGTCAAGGTAAAAGGAAAAAATACAGCTTATTAGAGCCTCTGCTTCCTCATATTTGAAGGTAAAAATGGAGATACTCCCCAGAGTTTTTATGATTAAGTGAGATAATGTTTGTGACATTATTATGTAATAGTGCTATGGAAGTACTGCTGAAGGGTTTGCTAGTTATTAGTTTAGTGTACACTTTAAGATAGAAAAGATAGGATTCATTGCAGATTCTGAAGGGGAAAGTATTTTAAGAAATACTTTAAAAAAGCGTTCAGTGACCTCAGAATATCTCAGTTTTCAACTGTTGTCTATTTCATATATGACAAAATCCACATTCCTAGTTTGAACAAAAAATGGAATGTCAAAATCCAGATTTTTCTAGCTCCAGACCTTACATATTGTCCTCTCTTTTTCCATTTCCAAATGGACATAATAATTCATAAAGGTACTATATCAGCTTGCTCAAGGATGTTTTTTCATCTAAGTGTTTCAGAGTTGCTTAAATGTTTTCTTTGACTCTTGTGCGTGAGAGCCCTGACATTTTAAATGATTCACATGTCTGTCTGGTTTTTCCTTTTAAGAATCATGGCATTTCTGGGCAGGTGTTCCTCACTGAGGGGAAAGAAAAATTAAAGCAACCCCCTTAGTATAGTTTAATGGAGCTCATATTTTTGAGGTATAATTGTTTTTGTTTTTCCATAATATATACTTTATTTCTTATTCTCTTTAACGTTTCTTCATATTCTGATTTTACTGTTAAGTCAACTGCCATTTACTGTTACTTGCTGTTTTTTATTTGAAATTATTTTCACATAGCAAATCAAAGCCCTTTTAATTTGTGGGAAATATGTGTCAGATGGGCATTCTAGCCAGTTATTAATTTTTCTCTAGTCAATGCTGCTAGTCTGCACTCAGATGAGTGCCTTACTAAAGCCTTGAAGTTTTATGGTGCCCACTGGAAAGGAAGGGAAGAAAGGAAAATCATCTCTCAAAATTCTCTCTTTACTCAATAGTCCAAACCAATGTTTCTGAATAAAATTTTGATTTCTCAACCAGTATCTTGGTGGTAGATGAACATATCACAATTATAACAATATGCAAAAATATTTTTCTGTCAAGCTCAAAATAAAGATAGCTAGTAAATTTTTCTGTCAAGCTCAAAATAAAGATAGCTAGTAAATTTGAAGAGGCTCAGTGATTATCACTTCAGTGTTTTCTTTTGTAAGTAGCCACTTTTTATATTGTGTGTATAGATGTTGATTTTCCTTTATGAGTTTATAATTTGAGACATTTATTAAAATAATAAAAATTTCTAATTCCTCTTTGATAGAGCTGGAGTGGACCAGAGAAATTGCTTGCTTTAGATGAGCTTATTGATAGTTGTGAACCAACCCAGGTAAAACATATGATGCAAGTGATAGAACCCCAGTTTCAACGAGACTTCATTTCCTTGCTCCCTAAAGAGGTAAGGATTATCAATTATCTTCTTCATTGGTGCTATTTGAAAATATAAATCAACAGCTACCCTCTTTAGATGTTGTTGTGCTAATTACAGTATTCAGTATTGTCAGTTTAACACTTAATTAGTGTTAAAGGGGGCTGTAAATGATAAGCTGCCATAGTTTAGCATAATTTTCAGATTATGCTTACGGAGTAAGTATCTTCTCTCCACCACTGGAAGAAGTCATACATGAGACCAAGCTATTGAGTTTCATTAATTTGGTTGTTCCTTTACCAAGATTTTTTTCTCAGCTGATTTGAAGTCCAACGTTTAATTGTCTTGGTGTATTCATTACATTAGTAGATTTTTTTTAAATTCTGACTTTATTAAAACAGCAATATTTTTTCTTATTTTGTTGTTTATCCTAAGTCCCTTTAAGACTAATAGTTTCATAATTCTGTTGGATTGTAATTCTCTGTGAGTTACATTATGTGATTATTTTGAAGTATATAAAATTTCACATGTGTATCTTCTGTTATTCATCTCCCTTTTCACCCCACCACATACACACGTGCAAAATCACAGATTTCCCATTCCAATTACATTTCTTAGAGCATTTCTTTTAGAATTACTTATACCTATTTGTTTTAATATCTTTGTATAATATAAAGCATCTTTGTTTCTTTATCATAGACTGTGATCATATGTGTATTCCTGACTACATAAATAAGGCATTGTTTAGATGTAGTTCTTTCATTGAAGTTGTAGGCATCGTAGTTTCATTTTTGTCAGCAAACAGAAATAACATTAATCAATGCTACCAAGATTTATATTTTCAGAAAATTTTTATATAGATCAGCTTTATAAATCAGCCCAGAAGACAATATAAAATACCATTTATCTTCATATAAATACAAATGCAAACAGTCCTGAAACTTCAAATTTGAAGAAAAAGGAAGTTGATTTCTTTTTCAGATAACCATTCTACTTATCCTAAGGGTATTAAAGATAGTCGTGATGATAATTTCACATTGGATATTTATAAAATTGGTTTCATCATAGTTAATGGATGAAATTATGTATAACTCCAGGAAAAATCAAAGTGGGAAAAAAAACAACATCATTTTCCTGAAATGTTGCTACTTTGGAGTGATATTTTTAAATGACATTGTTCTAGAAAAAAAATTTGTATTCTTGCTGGCTCATTCTAAAACTGAACCCTTTGGGTAGATTTGGCTTATGAAAGTGACATATGCTCTCTTTACTTCCAGAAGGGTGCTAATAATAGGAAACTCTTTTACATGTATTTGACCAAAAGTGAATTTATTCACCTTTGATATATTTTTCATAGTTTTCCTTGATAATCCTCCATATTTTAGAAGGTAGTATTTTTGTTAATATAGACTTCTGTCTGAGTCTAATTTGTCCTCTTCTCTCTAAAGATTGTGAGCTTTTTGCTTTATTTGGATTTCCATTGTAGCTTCATAACACACACAAAAATTATGGTTTATAAAAATTGCTAAGAATCTAAAAAGTATAATTTATTGATAACTATGGCAATAAAGATTTTCTTGGATTAAGTGTTCCTTTGAAGATTGCCTGAGGGCAAAGAAATGTTGCTAGACAGGAGAATGAGTGAGCCTGGCTTAGCATAACACCTGTCCCCCCGCTCCTGCCCTCTTTAATTTATTTTTTATTGAAGTGTGGTTGAATTACATTGTTGTGATGATTACTGTTATACAGAAAACTGACTCAGTTAAACATACATACACATTATTTTTCATATTATTTTCCATTAGGGCTTATCACAGAATGTTGAGTATAATTTTAACTGCTAAAAAAAAAAAACACTATATTTTTAAAAATGCTTTATTTTATATGTAAAGAAATAATGGTATAGATCTAAAGTCATCAAGGAAACTAACATCTTATTGGAGACTAAGTACTATTATTATTTAATGATAATAATGTCAGGAAGTGAACTTATAATAATTTGTTATAATTCCTTTCAACAGATCTCAAAGTCCTTTACCAACACTTACTACTCTCAAAAACCTTGACAAAATATCTCACTAGTCTCACATGGGAGACTTGTGATAAAGACCATTATCCTTAGTTTGTAAGTAAATGCCAAAAAGAGCATAATGGTAACAGTTGATGATCTACAACAAAACCTAAATTCTTAACATAGAATCGGCCAACATTTTGTTTGTTCCTTTTTTTTTTTTTTCATTAGTTTAATTCACTGAAATATAGCAATTCTAAGAAAGTATTATCCACTTTTTAAATATAACATGGTGGTCTTTTATATAAGTTAGAGCAAAAAACAAAAATTAGCAACTCTAATTGAAATGACAAGTTTAGGCAAGGAAAATAAAATTATCTGAAATTATCAGTTTAAGAGCTTCTCTTGTGTGGAAGTAGTCCTAAGGAAGAATTACTGGTCTAGAGTTCACCTTTAATACAAATGAATAGAAAATTGCATTCGCTAGACCATTTGATGTGACTCCCAGAAGCCTGTAACCCCTCCTCTTCAGTGTTGTAGAGAAGTAGTTTGGGACAGTGCCCACTATCTGTTCCCATAAGGAACCCAAAACCTTGTGTTCTTTGAGGAACTGGTGTAACTAATTATTGTTTTGTTTTGCTTGACAGCCTAATTGAAAAACCATGTAGAATATTGTTGCCAATATATTTTGTGTTCTTCTTCTGCAGTTTAAACCTTTTCTGATTTATGTTTTCCTGATTCTGATTTTCTTATTAATATTTTTCTATGTGGCTGTGTGTATTTTCTGTAACATCAGGATGTTTTGGTGGAATAGACAAGCATTTAATAAGTTGAAGTTCATCGTTGAGTTAGGGCCTTTGCTGTTTTTAAAGGAATGGGTGCCAGTTACCTATGGAGTTAGTACCTCAACTTTCTTTAGCACTTGAGTGATTCTTTACATTTCTTTTTAATGCATTCAGACACTGGACTAGATGATATCTTAATCACCAGTAATACAGGAAATTTTGTCTGTTAATTTGCAGATAAACCTTTGAAATCTGAGCTACTCTGAATTTGTTTCTTAGCATTTAAGATCCATTGAATGTTTCTGTAAATTGCCTGTTTTCAGCTTCAATTGGATTACTAAAGTATAGACTTTCATTTGACTATTCTAAATATCTTGAGCATTAAGTATCATTTCTTTTCCACAAATATAACTTTGTACCTGATAATTTCTATGTTAAATGTCAATTTCACATAGAAGACTAATAGTATGATATTAGACTGACACTAAGAAACTTGCCTAGGCTTTGATTGATTGATAATTTCAAAATTAAGTGGTTTATGGAATGTCCATTAAAAATATATTGTCAAATTATATATGTGTGTATTTGTATATGTGTTACAGTATGTGCACATGTAGTTGCTTTGCAGTGTTGTGTTACTTACTGCTGTACAGCAAAGTGAATCAGTTGCATGTATGTGTGTATTTGTATATGTGTGTATATATATATGAACACATACACATATATAGATTTTTGAATATAGTTATGCCTTTTTATTTTAAATGAATTTCCATGTATAATACTGAATGGTCTTTTCTGATAGACCAAAAATAATTATTCCACAAAAATTTTTTCACTGTCATTTGTCAATAGGAGTATTTAATTAAATACTGACTGGTTGAAATACTTTCTATAAAGAATGTATTCAATAAATATGTGATTAATGATGAACTCTCTATATAAAAAGTCATTGGGAAAGCATAATTTATTTTATGTAATTCCTCTTTAACATCAAAAAATTATTCAGAGTATGTTTTTACTCCCAATATGAGCCTAGGCCCTTTAAATGATAATTTGTCTTACTCTATAAGTTAGTTTACATGAAAAACCAGCTTTTTTGCTCTGTTTAGTTCATTCTATCCTAATATCGTAATTTCAATTTTTATGTGATTTGTGAGGCTAATTGAATGAGCATAGTCAGAAGCTGTCATTCCCCCTTTCCTCCTCTTTTATTTATTCGACTTGACTTTACACACTGGAAATAAATTGGTGGTTGCAAGTATTGTAAACAAAATTTTTAAGTCAATGATATGTCAAAGACCTAGCTCAAATACACAACCCTATTTGGCCCATCAAGAAAGTCCCCATAAGTAATATAAAGGAATTAGAACCCAATCACTTTTATAAGCCTTTGTCATTTACAAGTAAAGGGTGTAAATGTTTGAAAAGTTCATCATTCTGATATAAACACTTTGATATGATAAAGAACTATGAATTATGTCTTTTCAAAGGAGTCTGAAATCATGCCAGACAGAGTATTTAGGAATCTCATTTTAAGTGAAATTATATTTTAGTAAGGACAGAAAAAGTTAACATTTAAAGAACTAATAAAGTAAAAATATATATAAATAGATTTGATAAAATTCTTGAGTCGGGGCTCACAGAGCAAAGGCAGGAGAAAAGGCAGAGGTGTTTAATAAGTATTCCTTGAAAAGGTGAGTTACTAGGGTCAAGTTCATAAAAATCAACAAGATATTTTAAAATCTGATGTGTATTTGTTAAAATTGAATATTAGAAGGTACTGCCTTTCCATAGTACTAGTAACTAGAATGTAAAATTATGTTACATTTATCTATAAGTACTTTATCCTATAGAGAATGTTTTCTAATTAAAAAGAGGTACGTGGTATGCTATGCTTTTTCTTTTCATAGCTGGCACTTTATGTGCTTTCATTCCTGGAACCCAAAGACCTGCTGCAGGCGGCTCAGACTTGCCGCTACTGGAGAATTTTGGCTGAAGACAACCTTCTCTGGAGAGAAAAATGCAAAGAAGAGGGTAAGGTTCAAAATCACAGAGAGAAAATGTTTGTGGTTTGAAAAAGCAAAGTGATTCTGAAAACAAAACACAACAAAAAAAATAGTAAGTTTTATGTGCTTGTAGAATAAAGTGGTGAATCAATTTAAAAAAGAACTTTGGCAGCCTATCAAGGAATCAAGACTGCATCTTCAATTACATTCACCTACATATATAAAATCCACAGGTTATTCTGCCTGTTCAGATGAGCCAAATCTTGGCACTAACCCCTTTAATGAGCACTGTGACTAACAGTGAATATATCTGATTTGCTTCCCGGTCTCCAGTAGAATTAATAAACAGTGAGAAAATCAAGATGAAGACAATATAAACCATAACCCCCAAATTAAAATAGCAATTAAATACTCAAATTGTAGTCTATTCATTTCTTCCACAAATATTTATTAAACACCTCTTACGTGCTAGATCACTCCCATAATCTTCCCACCATGGAGCTATCATCCATATTAATTCAAGAAAGAGCATATTTTTTCCAGCAGGCATCTAGAAAAATATTATTTTTGAAAAAAACTATGCTAAAATATTATTTGCCTTCGACAAGCAAACTTTTTGAGAAAGAGTCATAGACGGTCAGACAGATGCACTGTCGGTTCTCTTCCACTTCATGGAAACCGCAGTGGAGTGAGCAACACTGACGGTTAGTGAAGCTGGGAGGTGAACACCCAGAATCCCTGGTTTCTCATCCTGCCTCTGCCCTGTCTGTAGCTTGGACTGACCAGGAAACCCTTCCTTCTCAAGTCATCATAAAGTAGGATTAATTATGCTTGCTGCACTTGCTCTCATAGGATCATTGTTTTAATGACCCTTTTAAAAATTGTGAAAATTTATGCATAAAATAGAATTTACCACTTTCACCATTTTTAAGTGTGTGTTGCAGTGGCATTCAGGCCATTGACACTGCACTTGGCCCTGCAGCCATCACAACCATGCATCTCTTCATCATCATCTTCATCATCTTCATCATCAACTTCATCATCTTCCCAGCTGTAGCTCCATGTCCATTTAACAGTAGCTCCTTATTCCTCCTCCCCACAGCCCTAGAAACCACCATTTTTTGTTTTCTGTCTGTATAAATTTGACTGCCCTAGGGACCTCACGTAAATATAATCATACAATAGTTGTCTTTTTGTGACTGTCTCATTTCACTTAGCATAATGTCTTAAAGATTTATCCAGAAGTGTCAGAATTTCCTCCTTTCTTAAGGCTAAACATTCCACTGTGTATATATACCACTTTTTCCCTCCATTTAGCCATCATTGGACACTGGGTTGCTTCCACCTCTTGGCTGTTATAAAGAATGATGGTGTGAATGTGGGTAGACAAGTAACTGTTCAGGTCTCTACTTCCAGTTCTTTTGGGTGTTGTATCGAGGGTGGAATTGCTGGGTCATGTCATAATTTTAGGTTTATTTTGAGGAATCACTATACTGTTTTTCATAGCAGCTACATCATTTTACATTCCCACAGCATTGCCCAAGGGTTCCAATTTATGCACATCCTCACCAACATGTTATAGAATTATTCTAAGAGAGGAATTAAATAGTTAATATACAACATGCCATACAGAATGCAAAATTTTCATGATTGTTTTGTCATAACAGTGTTTGTGTTCTGCATTTCAGTGGTTTTGAGCATAGGAGAAAATGAGATACATTATAAAATGTGTAATTTGTATTATTGGTAAAGGCAGTTATACTCTTTAAATGTTACTCTATAAATTTTAGGTATTGATGAACCATTGCACATCAAGAGAAGAAAAGTAATAAAACCAGGTTTCATACATAGTCCTTGGAAAAGTGCATACATCAGACAGCACAGAATTGATACGAACTGGAGGCGAGGAGAACTCAAGTCTCCTAAGGTAACTGAACGCAGTGCACTCTGTAACAGAAACCATTAATCAGTGCTATTAGTACACAGTGTACTCTTTCACTACTGGCAAGCCGTATAATTTGATAGCCCATCTTCTGTAGAAGGAAAACAATATATTTTTAAAATAACAGAAAATGTAACTGACAGTGTTCCTCTTTACTAATTTTTCTCTAGTCTGACAACTAATTGTACTTTGTACTTGAATAAAATTGACGACTAATTGTACTTGAATAAAAGATGAGTTGATTTACCTGTTCTATCTAGTGCATGAAATGAAAATTTCTGAATATCCTGTTGAATTTTGTGTCATACTTATACCTAAGAATTTGTTCCCTCTCTGACCAAGTATGATTTTTTGAGGAATGCCCATGTTTGAGAGGCTTGTTTGGTAGCTTTTGTGTGTTTTAATTTTATAAATTTAAGCCTAATTCTGATTTCTGCCTTATAACATTTCAAGTATATAAAGAATGGCAAAAATGCTTGAAATTCTTGGCTGTATTTTTTAACTGGAATAAAAACAATTTGGGGAGACATTTTGTATTAATACATACATGTTATGACAGACTTTTTAATTTGAAAAGGTTATTGAGTATTGTCTTTCTGCACTTAGTAGGTACTTTTGTTTTTGTGTGTTAAAATTGCACAGCTGAAGTGCATGTTCTTTTTGTTTGAAAAGATAAAATAGAGGGTATAAAAGACATTTGCATTCAAACCATCTTGATGAGGTTTTGACTGATTTTAGTAGTTGATATCTCATGTATAGGTAGTAGAATATGGAAATAAAATGTCTAATACTTGATTCATCCGCCAGGAAGGATGCTTCGTATTTTGTATAAATTTTTATTCTAGAAGTAGACTCTGCATTCCTGTTGCTGCTCATGGCCTCATTTTTCCTTCTGCCGGTGTTTAACGTGTTTCTGATCTGCACATCTGTGTTGTAGGTGCTGAAGGGACATGATGATCACGTGATCACGTGCCTACAGTTTTGTGGTAACCGAATCGTTAGTGGTTCTGATGACAACACTTTAAAAGTTTGGTCAGCAGTCACAGGCAAAGTAAGTTTCCTTCTTTCTGCACTTCATAAAGTCACTATTTGGTACATATTCTCTGCAAGGATCAACCAATGAGATGAAAACAAAGATTCGTTTTTGACTCTAGCTTAGTTTGATAGCAAGTATCAGAGCTTCTAATTTAGCTTTTTCCTTGGCATGAGAATGATGTTTCTCAAAATACGGATGTCATTAGTTTCTTCTTCATTTAAATAGTTGGTCTATGTTTGTAACTTAGGTTAAGATTTTACAGATGTGGTGGTATGGGGGTTTTTTTTTTTTGACCTAATTTTTCCCACTTTTATTGGCACCCTACTCCAGTACTCTTGCCTGGAAAATCCCATGGATGGAGGAGCCTGGTGGGCTGCAGTCCATGGGGTCGCTAAGAGTTGGACATGACTGAGCGACTTCCCTTTCACTTCTCACTTTCATGCATTGGAGAAGGCAATGGCAACCCACTCCAATGTTCTTGCCTGGAGAATTCCAGAGACGGGGGAGCCTGGTGGGCTACCGTCTATGGGGTCGCACAGAGTTGGACACGACTGAAGCGACTTAGCAGCAGCATTAACCATCTAAGTTATATCTCCTTCCTTTTTAATCTTTTTCTAAAATATGATTGAGGAGTATTTTTCCTTTGAAACTTTGTTGATAACCTAACTATAGTTTAAAAGTTAAATAAATTGTGTTAATTTTGATTTATCTCAAATCCTATAAGTTAGAAGTTAAAGTGGGCTGTTTAGTTAAATAAGAGTTTGAAGAAGACAAAGCAGTCCAGGCTCACTGCATACAATGTAACTCTTTAAAGATTCTCTTCTGAATACTTATTTTTATCTGTCTATTGGAAAATATTTTCATGAATTAAGTAATTGACCACCTAAAAAATAATAGAAGAAAGTGTTGGTAGGGGGAAAATCTGTTTTAAAATGTTGATTCTTGGGCAGAAATCTTCTAAATATTCCAAGTCAGATGTTACAGTTTTTTAAAACAGTTTCATATTTCCATAGTGTAGTATTAGTCTTGGATTTATTTCAGAGTTTTAATGTCTGTCTTTACTTGTCTAGAAGTACCTTGCCTGGCTCCTAACTATTGCCTTGAGGCAGATTCAGATGAAATGTGGTATGTAGCCACACCCAACCCTGTTGGCATTCTTTCATTGAATCCATTCCCATGGAAGAAACCAAGTTGCGATTTTAGTATTATAATCAAAGAGGCCAGGCCAGAGCTGTCATACTTTAGTCAGAAAGGTTTACTTTCTACATCCGTGCTCCTAAATTATGTGTGTGTGTATAAAATGCAATGCTGCCAAGTAAATAAAACAAACAAAATAGTGATGGGATCATGTTATATTGGTGTGAAAATTATTTTCTGATATGCTGACATTCCAATTGAGTAAAATAACATTAATCCAGATTTTAATGAGCTACTAAAATGGTATTTACATTGTTTTTCTTTCTACCTCAAAGTAATCATCTTAAGTGTTTTTGCAGTGTCTGAGGACATTAGTGGGACACACAGGTGGTGTATGGTCATCACAGATGAGAGACAATATCATCATTAGTGGATCCACAGATCGGACACTCAAAGTGTGGAATGCAGAGACGGGAGAATGTATACACACCTTGTATGGTCATACTTCCACTGTGCGTTGTATGCATCTCCATGAAAAAAGGTAGGGCAAGTCCTGTAGAGCTTGGGAATTCTTCCTCTGTTACTTGTGAACTTGGGGCCTGTTGTGCAGAGTTCGGCTGTACAATACTTGCTGTGTATAGTAGAGGGTGAGTGCTAATGTGCTCTTAAATTAGACTTTAATTATTCAGCTTCAGATGTTTGTCTGCTAGGAAAACAGTGGGGTATTGCCTTAAAATCGGGCAGTTATCATGAAGTCTCCTTCCTCATTTAGTGGTGTTGTTGGCTTCTACTTTGAAACGCCTTGTTCTGTGATCTTGACTGATACCTTAGACTTTATTGTTCTATATCTTTGATGACTCATCATGTTAAAAAAAAATATTTGGGGTGGGAGGATATGTTTTTGTTGGGAGGACAAATTCAGTTATTCAGGCTTCAAGCCTCTGAGTCTCTCTAGTTACCCACCCATCACCCTTTCCCCTCTCCATTGTCTCCCCTGTGACCAGGCAAAAGCTGAGTGAGGTTTTAACTCATTGTCATTACCTGTCACCTGAACTGGTGACTGAGCTTTCATATTTGGTCACCTTGCACACAGCTGGCAGAGAACCTCCTCTGATTATGGTAGGACCACGAGCCTTTGGGAGCCTTCTGCACACTGAATTAAGGAAGAAATCCAGTTTTCAGAATAGTTTCAGCCAATGCTAGCCTTTTTCTTCTCAGCATCTTTGCTGTTGCTTTTATTTCCTGCTACAGAGCCCTCCTATTAAAAGTCCTTTTTGTTTTCCATTGGCGTGTCTTCATGGTACTCCTGTTAAGCAGATGTAATTTCTTACCCGTTTTGTCAGAAAAAGTCTCTCTGAAGGGTCCTTACAGTGAATCCACTCCAGATTTTACTGTTCTTTCTGTCCATGGCATTCTTTATTAAGAACCATTTCATTAAACGTATTTCACTCTAGATTTGTAATACATGAAGAAAAGTACCTTTTTCACTTGTAATTTGAATCTACTTTAAACAGTGTGCTCTACTATTAAAATTGGGGGAGTTAGTATCAAGAGACCTTGCAATTCAGTTTTCAGTATAAGTGAAGTCGCTTAGTCGTGTCCGACTCTTTGCGACCCCATGGACTGTAGCGTACCAGGCTCCTCCCTCCATGGGATTTTCCAGGCAAGAGTACTGGAGTGGGTTGCCATTTCCTTCTCCAGTTTTCAGTATATTCTGACTTAAATGTCTCAATGCTTCCATTTTCTACTCTTCCAAACATGGAAAGTGGTCTTTCTTTATCTCTTAGGAATAACATTAAAGACACCTGAGTTTTCAATTCTCCTTTGTAATCTAAAGGTGATTTCAGTATTTGTGTCACTCTTGTTTTCAGAATAGTATCACTTTAATAATCTTGGGTCAAAATTTTAAGGGATTTCTGTTGCTTCTACATGTGTATCTTCTAAAATCTCTATATCTTAATGCCCTCATAGCCTATTGAATATTTTAAAATATAAGCACAAGCAACCTTTGTTTGAGGACCTATTTAAAACTGGTTAATTTAACCAGAGTACATGATATAAAGCACGTATCTTTAGCAGTTTAAATTCCAAATTCTGGCTTGTTTTGTTGAGACACTTCTATTGAATTTTTTCCCTAGTCATAAAGGTAATGTGTGTTCATATTAAAATTTGGGGAAATGGCAGAAAGAATAAAGAAAAAATTGAACTTTTTCAAAATATCAATGTTAGTACCTATTAACATTTTATACATACTACCCACACTGGCATCTTATTTCTAAAATCAAGATCTTGTTCTATGTATTTAGAGTTCGCCATGTGTTCTACTAATTTTTTATCTTTTATCTTCCTCTTCTTCATCTTCATTGTATCTAGCTATAATACAGTCGTTTTCAAACTGCAGGATGCCAAGGTGCTCCTGGGTCCCTCATAGGTGGGGGAACCAAACAGGCAGAATCCAAGGCTTTCCAGCTTCCCGTCCCAAGCAAAGTAACTCAACTTTCATGTGTTTATATATCAAGGTTTGACATAGCATGTATTTATTTTGAAAACAGGTGGTTTCTGCTTAAGAAAAAGAGAAGTTTTAATGACCACTGACTTTTTATGTATTGTTTTCCCATGATTTTAAGCTCTCATACGTTTTTTCCTGTTACACCCACAGAGTTGTTAGCGGTTCTCGAGATGCCACGCTTAGGGTTTGGGACATTGAGACAGGCCAGTGTTTACATGTGCTGATGGGCCATGTAGCAGCAGTCCGCTGTGTTCAGTATGATGGCAGGAGGGTTGTGAGCGGAGCGTATGACTTCATGGTGAAGGTGTGGGACCCAGAGACAGAGACCTGTCTGCATACGCTGCAGGGCCACACCAACAGGGTCTACTCACTACAGGTAAGAGACCGCGCACGCGCTCGCTCCTGCGGCGCTCTCGTAACCAGTCATAACACTGTCTTATTCCGTAACCACTGTCAAACTGCTGATCCAGTACAGTCCAGAAACAGATGAATTATTTTGCTGTTTACATTTACTTTAAAATTGGCATGAAGAAAGCATACATTTTGAAATTATTTAAATGATTTGTTTCCATTTTTCTGTGATTCATCTTCCTCTAAAATACAAATATTGGTCTTGGAACCTGAGATCTGGGGGCTCGAACTTTTCCTGTTAGTTAATGGGGAGATAGTCTCATAGGAAAATAACCTGGATTTTAATAAACTCTTTAGCACAGGATTAATTTGGCCAGAAGCTGCCCCCTTGCCTTGATAGCTGGAAGTTGCTGGACCATGTAATTGTGATTCTGTCTCCATTCAAAGTGGAAGTGGAGCTTTGGGCACAAAGCTGCTCTGCTGTCACAGGGCTGCTGGGTTGTGGTCATAAAGAAGGAAATTTGTCTTAAACTTTTTTGGTTTGTTTTTGTTTGAACCTGATATCCTAGAATAGATTGCCATATTTTGACATAAATAACTAGATTATTAGCAGGTTTAAAAAATGGGTCTTGTTTTGTTTCCTGAAAGCATTTTCCATTAAAAAATACAGTTGACTCTTGAACAGTGTAGGAGTCAGAGACACTACCCTCCACCACCACTCCAGTCAAAAATCCTTGCATAACTTTACAGTTGGCCTTCAGTGTCTGCAGTTCCACATCCAAGAGTTCAGCCAACCTGGGACTGTGTAGTAACATAGTAGGTATTGAGCGAAAGAAATTTTTAAGTGTAGTGGACCCTCCCAGTTCAAACCCATGCTGTGCAAGGGTCAGCTGCATTTCCTATTATTAATGCTTACATAGCTTGTTTACCAATTACTGCCCACTATGGCACCCCACCCCAGTACTCTTGCCTGGAAAATCCCATGGACGGAGGAGCCTGGTAGGCTGCAGTCCATGGGGTCGCTGGGAGTCGGACACGACTGAGCGACTTTGCTTTCACTTTTCGCTTTCATGCATTGGAGAAGGAAATGGCAACCCACTCCAGTATTCTTGCCTGGAGAATCCCAGGGATGGGGGAGCCCGGTGGGCTGCCATCTATGGGGTCGCACAGAGTCGGACACGACTGAAGCGACTTAGCAGCAGCAGCAGCAGCAGCAGCAGTGATCAGCAAATTAGTACATGGTCCTAGGGCTCACAGTTCTGTCCTTGGAGTATTTGTTTCTTCATGGGATTATGTCTATTTCATGAAATATTGACATAAAATAAAGATGTCTGTTAACTTAGAAAAGGTTATTAATTTGGAGGAGAGGGAATTGGCTGCAGTTGTCTGTATGTTTTGTGATGTGTTCAGAACCTTAATGAATATAATAGCCTCATTTAAATAAACCCCTTAGATTGAGAAAATAGGTAGGAACTTTATTATCGATCTGGGAACTGGTAGATGTTTGTTGACTCCTGGTCTAGCTGCGAAGCTGGACAAGAGTACCATAGATAGTTTGCTTTGGTTATCAAAATGCCACCACTTCTAATTCTAGATTAATTATCTGTTGGCACAGTTCCTACCTAGCATTAGGTTCCTGTAAGTGAAATTTTTATTTTATATACAGTTTAATGGAACTTACTTTGAAGTATCATGAGAGTTATCTCTAGCTCTTTCCGTGGCATAGATGTTGATAAGCACACCCTGTATCATAAACCACATCAGTAGTTTCACCTTCCTGTTGGGACGTAAAACTCAAATGGTAGTCCATATCGAATCATTCATAATATGTAGCTCCTAAGCGTGGCCAGATGGTCTGACAATAATATGTTCATTGTGCTTCTTTAAAAATTGTTTCTGCATCCAGTTTGAAGCCACTGGTCATCAAGAATTCACGTTTCTGATAGCAGCTTCTGAGAACAGGCACTGGGGAGTCGCCTGGTTGCATGCAGCTTACCCTGGTACCTCATTTTGTTCCTGGCATTATCTGTTTCTCATGCTTTGCTCCCCTCCCTTTTTAGGATTAAGGTCAATAGATAATATCAAGAATATCTACACTTCTAGTCTAATAAGCTGTGTCTGTTGTAGTTTGATGGCATCCATGTGGTGAGTGGATCCCTTGATACATCAATCCGTGTTTGGGATGTGGAGACAGGGAACTGCATTCACACGCTAACAGGACACCAGTCGTTAACAAGTGGAATGGAACTCAAAGACAACATTCTTGTCTCTGGGAATGCAGATTCTACAGTTAAAATCTGGGATATCAAAACAGGACAGTGTTTACAAACATTGCAAGGTAAATACTGGCTACCCACCTTTAATTGCATTCTTTAGAAATGAGATAGTTGGTCAGAAGAGAAATGGGGAACCTTTGTGTCACAGAATGATTAACCTCATACAAAACGAAAACTGATTTTGGATAAGTTTATGAGCATTTCCACTCTGAACTGACAGAACTAGGCTGCCCTAAGAAAGTGTTTTAAATTGTGTTTTTAATATAAAAGTGTTTAATCACTTCCTACATGTATGGTTAACTCTACCTAACCTGAAAGAACAATGTGAAGAGAGATCTTAGCTGTGATACACAGAAGCAGCATGCTCGTTTGTTGAGTATTTGTTGAGTGATCATTTATTTTGAATTTGTAGTCCAATTTTAAATTAAAGAGCTGCCTTACTGGGGGTGAGGGTTTGAGGAGAAGCCTCTCTAATCTGATAGGAAATTGCTTTGGCCTTGACTTAGACCCTTAACCATCTGCTTAAGTAGGATGGGAGGGAATCACGGTGCCCACTCAACTAGAGGAGGAGACGTCTGAAGCCACTAGCACTAAACGAGGCACGACGCTGTTAACCTCTTCCGTCGTGACTGTCTGCTTTCTATTGGTCAGAGCCCTTAGAAAGTGTTAATTCTCAGTGAGGCCGTTTGGTAGGTGGTACTGCAGCATTTTTCTCATTGACAATTTTTGTCTCTTTCTCAGAGTTTTAGAATAGGGTCCATTCAGCCTTTGCCCTTGATTGGTCAGTTCAGAGTGGTAGGGTAGTATAGTAGATGGTCCACAAGCAGAATATGGGCTTCTTCAACACAACCAGAACACACGACGTGTGCCTGGTAGTGAACCACGCTTCCTGAAAGACAGAACCCTCAAAGACCAACATTTCAGTTACAAATAGCTACCAGATTTTCCTACATCCCTGCTGATTCTAAAATACTCAGAACGCAGTTTCTAAATGTGCAGTGTTTAAAATATTTCATTTATTGTGTGTTCCAATGTAGACTCCACAAATTACAATCTAACTGACCTGAAACCATGATTTCTAACCAGTAATGAAATTCTTTTGGTTTTGCCTAGGTCCCAACAAGCATCAGAGTGCTGTGACCTGTTTACAGTTCAACAAGAACTTTGTAATTACCAGCTCAGATGATGGAACTGTAAAACTCTGGGACTTGAAAACGGGTGAATTTATTCGCAACCTAGTCACATTGGAGAGTGGGGGGAGCGGGGGAGTTGTGTGGCGGATCAGAGCCTCCAACACCAAGCTGGTGTGTGCCGTCGGGAGTCGCAATGGGACGGAGGAGACCAAGCTGCTGGTGCTGGATTTTGATGTGGACATGAAGTGAAGAGCAGGAAAGGGGGCATTGTCCCCACACCTAGGCGACAGACTCCCTGCCCTTCCCCCTGCAAAAGAAAAAAAAAAGAAAAAAGAAAAAGAAAAAATATCCCTTGTTCTCAGTGGTGCAGGATGTTGGCTTGGGGCAACAGAGCGAAAAGACCTACAGACGCAGAAGGAAAAGAGGAAGCGATGACCAACCGCAACTGACAAGAGAGGCGCCTGCCGGCTCTTCCCGGAAGAGGCTTCACTTTGGACTGAGGGCAGCTTTGCAACATGAGACTTTCGAAATCAAACCAGGTGCAATTATTTCTTTATTTTCTTCTCCAGTGGTCGCTGGGCAGCGTTACTGCTGAGACGTCGTTACAGATTTCTGCTGGCCTGTTCTTTTACCACTGAGACCTAGAAAGAAGCTGCAATAACACCCACACAGTACCGGTGGACTGTCTCACCAGAGAGCATCTGAAACAAAAAAGTTATTTTTCTGGAGTGGAAAAGCTAAAAAGGAAAAAAATTACTGTGAATTGTTTTTGTACAGTTATCATGAAAAGCTTTTTTTTTTGTTTTTTTTTTTTGCCAAACCATTGCCAATGTCAATCAATCACAGTATTAGCCTCTGTTAATCTATTCCTGTCGCTTCCACATACACTCTTTAATGCCTAGTTGCTCAAAGGTGGCAAGTTGTCCTGGGTTCTGTGAGTCCCGAGATGGATTTAATTCTTGATGCTGGTGCTAGAAGTAGGTCTTCAAATATGGGATCGTGTCCCACCCCTGTACTGTACTCCCAGTGGCCAAACTTATTTATGCTGCTAAATGAAAGAAAGAAAAAAAAAGCAAATTATTTTTTTTTATTTTTTTTCTGCTGTGACGTTTTAGTCCCAGACTGAATTCCAAATTTGCTCTAGTTTGGTTACGGAAAAAAAAAAAAAAAAAAGACTTTTTGCCACTGAAACTTGAACCATCTGTGCCTCTAAGAGGCTGAGAATGGGAGAGTTTCAGAAAATAAAGAGTGAAGTTTGCCTGCAAGTAAAGAATTGAGAGTGTGTGCAAAGCTTATTTTCTTTTATCTGGGCAAAAATTAAAACACATTCCTTGGAACAGAGCTGTTGCTGCCTGTTCTGTGGAGAAACTTTTCTTTTTGAGGGCTGTGGTGAATGGATGAACGTGCATAGTAAAACTGACAAAATATTTTAAAAATATATAAAACACAAAATTAAAATAAAGTTGCTGGTCAGTCTTAGTGTTTTACAGTATTTGGGAAAACAACTGTTACAGTTTTATTGCTCTGAGTAACTGACAAAGCAGAAACCATCCAGTTTTTGTAGTAGAGGCGTCACGTGCAAACAAGCGAAATGAATGGAAAACTCAAATGGTTTGCCTCATTTTCCAGGAGCCACAACTCAAGCTGAACTGTGAAAGTGGTTTAACACTGTATCCTAGTGATCTTTTTTTTTTTCCTCCTCCTGTTTATTTTTTGTTTGTTTTATTTATAGTCTGATTTAAAACAATCAGATTCAAGTGGGTTAATTTTAGTTATGTAACAACCTGACATGATGGAGGAAAACAACCTTTAAAGGGATTGTGTCTATGGTTTGATTCACTTAGAAATTTTATTTTCTTATAACTTAAGTGCAATAAAATGTGTTTTTTCATGTTAGTATGCCTGTTTCTTCTACTGAGGTAATAGCACTTCATTGTTAGGGTTTGTCTCTAATAGATGAGAGAGCAGAGTCCTGATTTCTTTTATCCCCCGTATGGTGTTTTCTGCAGCCAGAGTGGGAACAGGGCCCACAGGGTGCAAACTGTATCTCTCGCAGACAGACTGCCCGGGCAGACGCGCCTGTGCCCACCTCTGGCGCACTGGGCTGGGCACGCGTGACGCCTGGCCCCTCACAGAGCCACCAGACTCCTGCATGCTAGTTACAACTAGAAGTCCAATGGAAAGTTCATTGTTAAAGTTCGACCGCATGTCGGCTGCTTACCAGGAACTTTGCATATACGTCTCTCAGAAGCTCCCACACCCCTGAGAAGTAGGCAGCTCTCTCCCCACTTCACCGATGAGGGCAGAACTGTGGCTCACTCGGGCTAGGCGTTTGTCAGGAGCCAGGTACTGGGCCAAGCACCAGGACTCACACCCATGCCCTTTAAGGAAAAAGAAACCTAGAGTTTCGACAGACTGAAGCGAGGTTTTAGGGGTGAGGGTGCATTTTGGTGGTACTTTTAGGCTCTTTCATGACTTTAATAAGCAGAGCATTTTTTACAGTAAGTGAAGAAGAATGAAGTTCAGTCACTGCAATTACGTAGCCTCTCTGATGGCAGGTTTCTGCCATGGGTGTATCTCCAGGAATCCCAGCTAGCCAGGCCTGAAATGAAGGTTGGAAAGGTGACAAATACAGACGCTGCTTAGAGAATACATTTCTTACAGTCACAAACTATGTGTTCTTTACTCCTAGGGCAGCAGTTCTTGGGCCTCCCTTTCCCAAAGCTGCTGAATCAGAACATCTGGGAATGAAGGGGACCCAGGCATCTGCATTTAAACTAGCTCGCAAGGTGGGTTGTGGACACAACTCTGAGAACCGCTGCTCTAGTTATTTGGTGTGTTAGTCCCCAACACATCACAGGCACAAGAACATCAGAGAGAAGTGACAGGATAAGGGGAAAGACAGAAAAACCACATGGTTAAAACCCAAGGCAAAAATCACGTTAGGCTATGAAGTGCAGGCGAGCGGCCCAGCCTGCTGCAGGGTGAGCCACGGCATAGCCCAGCGCCACAGCTGCTGATCACACAGACAACTCCGTGATCAGGAAGAAGTTGTGATTCTGCTGGGTAGTCTTGAAACTGCTTGATTTTTCATAATGTAAATGTGCCTTGACTCTAATACACTTGAAGCACAACATCATCTATAAAAATGAATGTGCACTATAGAATAGAATGAGTTCACGAATAGGTCTGAATCCAAAGCCCAGTTCTGTCTAAATACAGGACCTTCATCAGATCACTTGACCTCATGTCTCCTCATCTTCTAGGAGGCAGAGAATCCTACCTCCTAAGGTTATTGTAGGGATTAAGTGAAATGTTATGAAGCATACCAATCGCACTAAGTGGTAGCTACTCTTACAACTTTAAGAAAATAGACCCAGATAACTCTAACTTGCTATATTTGGGAGCAGTTGAATGTATTTGTGACTCATTCAGGTATGTAATAAAAATAGCATTTCTCTCTATATAGCAGTTTACTTTTTTTTAAAGTGGAGTCACATAAATTTCTCATTGAGTCTTATAGAAACCTTGTAAAAGGCAAATATGGAGCTCTTGTATATACTTAGATGTTCATTAAATGTTATTTATGAATAAACGAATAATCTTCATTACAGGGAATCTGTTCCAGGAAAGGGAAAATCTTAACCTCATCCTAAAGGAATTAAGAAAGGTCATAAAGGAGCCCTGCTTGTGGCCTCCTTAATGAAGAAATTCACCACCGTATATAACCGTGAATTTTCAATTGTTTATACCAGAAGAGAGGCAGCCCCCAAATTTAGATGTGACAAGTTCCCAAAGGTCAAACAATGCCTGAAACTAAAATTAGGACACAGAGTAACCCATAAAAGCCCAGAGCAGGTGCTCAGTAAAGGTTTGTGGAACTGAGCAAAAAGGGCTTATTATTTAAAATTTTTTTTGGAATTGTTTATAATTTTGACACTTGGAAGGAAGCTCCCTTATCGCTGTTTAAGAACCATAAGCTATTTCATTTATTTGCAACAGCTAGTACACACCAATTGGTAAATATTTCAACCTACCTACTTGTTTAATTTCAAAAGGTAATTGACATTTAGTTCATTGTACTAATTTAACGTTTAAGCCATTTTCTCTCTGCTTTTTGAGCTAGCCTGTTCAGTCTCCTTTCTACTTCTCTGAATTGATGGGAGGCTACAATCAAATAACCACCAAGACCTCTGTGCCTATCCCTTCCCGGATGTGACCCGGGATGCGGGAAGGCGTCCCTAGATCCAGGCTGGGCCATGTTCTCCACACACTTTCACTGATGCAATCCCTGCACTTGGTGAGATGAAGACACTAAGGTGGACGGAGAAGCTGCCTGGCAGCGCCTGCCCGGCGTCATCCCGGCTCCTGTAACTCCTAACAACCCATATTAATGGAAACCAGAAACAAGTTACTGGCGTAGCGAGAGGAGATTAGATTCTCATCACAATGACTGATGCCTTCCCTCAGACACAGCTTCATTCACTTTCCTTCTGTTAGTCATGCCCACCCCCAGTAAAACTAGTCCACGTTGTAACCTCTACTCCATCAGCTTCATTGGCAAAAGACGATTCAACCTTGTCCCTTGCAGCAATTTTCAGAGAAGCTACTGGTTTATAAAGCCATCTGGAATTCTACCAATAGTGAAAGTGGGTTAGTGCTGCTGGCGATTGAATGTGAATAAATGCTTCTGACGCAAGTTCTGTTCATGTCTCCTTCCTCACTGTGTTTTGGAGATGGGGAGGCAGGTGTGTGTGTGTGTGTGTAAACAACATACAAGAATATACTGGAGGGACTTCCCTGGCAGTCTAGTGGTTAAGACTCCATGATCCCACTGCAGGGGGCCCAGGGCCCGGATTTGATCACTGGTCAGGGAACTAGGATCACATGCACCATGGCAAAAAAAAAAAAAAGATTATATTGGAACCTGGGAAGAGGCCCTTGTTCTCAGTGATGCATAATAATATTTCTGTTAAGCCTTTCTCTTGTTTATCCATGAAAAAAAAAAAAGAATGGGCCATATGAAGGGAAGATGTTAGTGGCCAAGAGAAGATTTGCTAAGACTTCTGTGATAGCTCAGCGACCTCTGTGTGAGGGGAGCGTGTGTCCACACAGCGTTCCTGGAGTCCTGCATTAAACAACATAAAATGGCACACAGTTTTATGTTTTGGCATTGTATATTGCCCAGGAGATGGATTTTTAAGTTAGATCTAAAGTGCCTGCGCCCATCTCTGCTTTTGGGGGCATGCCAGCCACCGATCTGAGTTGCCATCTAGCATCAAGCACTGTTCATTGGCCTGCGCGTCCCATTGTCCATTCATTAATACTGGTGATGCCCCGCCAAGGGAGGTTCTGGCCAGTTTCACTCCTCTGCTGCCTTCTCTTTCTAGGTGGAGGAGACCAGAAATATCAAAAACTAATTTCAAAGATTCTTCAAAAAAGAAAAAGTACCAAAAGCTGAAATGACTCAGAGTGTACCTTTCTCCAAAGTGTAAAGTATAAATAAATTCTAGACCCAGTTCCTGGGAAGACTCATTGCTGAGACCAAAGCCTGGCAACTTCCCAGTTTGCAATTGGGTGTAAAAATAGCAGAGTTTCTATTTCAGATGATCTGATTCTCCCCAGGATTCTTAAGGACAAGGAACCACTGAGCGGACATTTTGATGTTTTATTCTTTGCTTTGGAAAATCTATCGTGGTCAAACCTATGAAGGCTGTTTATCTTTGGGTTTTGTTTTGCTTCAGGAGTCATGCTCTGCAAAAGGAAAATTATGTTGAAATCACTCTTGCAAATCAAAGGTTCAAACAGAGCACAGAAATATATTGCCAATTTACCACTTTTCTAGGAGATTCATAGATTATAAAAGACATCAAACCACTACTCACCGTAAGAGGAAGGTTATTTGCAAGACTTTTTAAACTTGTATTGATGAAGCCCATTAAGACTTCACCAAACCCTATGCCTTACTAAGTGTAGGCAGCTAGACAATCTAATTCCATGCTACCACGAGGCTTTCAATTTGAGGATTCTCTCCATTCCTGTAAAGTGACTTTGTGTAGCTTAAATCAATCTAGCAAGGATACAATGTGGAACAGAAATTAAAAGTAAAACCGAATGTACCTCTTTTGAGCATCAAATCTGGGTTTGGGGGACTGAAGCTCATAAACTTACAGACCCTCTTACAGAAAAGAAACATCTCACAAAATTAGATCCCAAAATGAACATTTAGCATGATAAACATTGCAACAACTCACTGAAGATTTGGTAAAGAGGATCCCTTTTTTGTGAGAACTCTAGGCAGTTACCAGAATGGCTTAACTGAAGTGCTTCTGACTGTAGCCTGGCTCCTCCCAACCCCCACCCTCCATGTCCCACCACCCCCAGCTCTCAGGGATCTGTTCAGGTAGGAGGCCTGAAGCTCAGCCTCATCAGTTTCAGGGAAAATCCTCTTCAGCTCCCCCAACTCTAATCCTCTCATCTGGAAACAGGGTAACATGTCATGGGGATTACAGGAGACATTGCATGTTGAGCATTTAGCACTGTACCTGGTCTGCAGTAAGGATTCATTAAAGGGCTGTAGATATCACCAATGATCATGAGAGCCAGCTGCTGTCATGCGCTTATTAAAATTCAGCATGGTCATGTGTATTAAAAATAATTACTGTTCTTTTTTTTTTTTCAGGCAAAGCTTTATAGGGACTCCTGCTGCAGCACGTAAGAGGGAGAACAAACCACAGTTTCCCTCACTTGCTCGCTCCCCAAGGAGGGGGTGGACAAGCTGGTTCCTTATACGGGGTGAAGGCAGGGGTGTGTCCAGGGATGGCTTAGGTGGTGCTGTATTCAGAGAGCGTGTGCAGTACCCTGGTTTTGCTCTAGGCTCTTCAGCAGTGGCAGTTGGGTTTTTCGGTCTCTCTGTTTCTTTTGTCCAGAATTTGTCCACCTGTGCAGGCATGTTATTTTCAGTCCCATATAGTTTCTTTGAATTTTCTTGCTTGAGGAGAGCTGTGTCCAAGCATTGCAGCACTGCAGTGGAGGGACCCAGGTCCCAGCCTGTCTCATTCCCCGTGAGAGACTCTACAGCTCAGGGTGAGCGGCCTGAGTTCTCTTCTTCCGAGGCTCTTCCTTGTGGACAAGGACTGCAGACCTGAGCCTATCCTCAAGGTACAGAAGTCCCTCGCTGACTGGTCCAAGGACCTGTAGGGACCTGGGCCACTTTCTCCTGGAATGGGCTTAACTCCTTGGTCATCGTGAGCCTTACTTCAAACTGTTGGGGCCTAAAAGACATGAACTTAACCAAACGGTTGAACAAACGAGGGCTAAAAAAGACAAGAACAACAGTAGAACAACAATCTTCTCAATGGCCCCATGATATCTTATCATTAGCCCTGTTTTATAGACGAGGAAATAGGTACAGATATGTGAAGGGACTTGCTCATGGCCACAAAGTCAAGAAGAAGAAAAAAAAAAGCTTGGAGAAACTGGGGTTCAGACATAGGCTTGTGGCCACAGAGGCCAAGCTCTTAACCACATTATTATGTGTTGACCCATAACTGCCCTGCAAATTTGGGAACATGTAATATGTCATAGATCAAACCAGAAAACGATGCAGTCTCAGTCCCAGCCTGTTGACCTGGGAACCGACAAAGTCACACAAGCAGGCATGAGCCTGGATTTCAGCGAGGGAGACCTGAAGAACAGTGCGTAATATATTCCTGCTATGGTTTGGCTCTAACGAATATAGCCACTTTTTCCAACTGCAGAGTCAAAATAGAGTGAGTTGTCTGAAAAGAGAAGGCTTTGTATAAGAGAGTCATACAATGAGAATATAGGAAAAGTGGGTAAAATAGTGTGTTATTTTTAAAAAAATACATTGTTTCCAGATCATTTAGGGGGAAAATATGTTGTTTCTACAAAAGATGGACACTTTAGTTATACAGGAATTTTTTTTATGACTCACCATTGGTTTGCCCCAGAACAACTAGGCAAATGAGAAGCAAGCTTTGGGGCACGCAGGGTTTTTGTTGTTGCTGTAGTTCAGTTGCTCAGTTGTGTCTGACTCTTTCGAACCCCACGGACTGCAGCACGTCAGGCTTCCCTGTCCTTCACTATCTCCCACAGTTTTCTCAAACTCATGTCCCTTGAATCAGTGATGCCATCCAACCGTCTCATCCTCTGTCGTCCCCTTCTCCTCCTGCCCTCAATCTTTCCCAGCATCAGGGTCTTTTCCAATGAGTCAGCTCTTCACATCAGGTGGCCAAAGTATTGGAGCTTCGGTATCAAGCCTTCCAATGGATATTCAGGGTTGATTTTCTTTAGGATTGACTGGTTGGATCTCCTTGCAGTCCAAGGGACCCTCAAGAGTCTTCTTCAGCACCACAATTCAAAAGCATCAATTCTTCAACGCTCAGCTTTCTTTATGGTCCAACTCTCACATTGGTACATGACTGCTGGAAAAACCATAGCTTTGACCATACAGACCTTTGTGGGCAAAGTAATGTCTCTGCTTTTTAATATGCTGTCTAGGTTTGTCATAGCTTTTCTTCCAAGGAGCAAGCATCCTTTAATTTCATGGCTTCAGTCACTGTCCACAGTGATTTTGGAGCCCAAGAAAATAAAGTCTGTCACTATTTCCTTTTTTTTTTCTTATCTATTTGCCATAAAGTGATGGGACTGGTTGCCATGATCATAGTTTTTTAGATGTTGAGTTTTAAGCCAGCTTTTTCACTCTCCTCTTTCACCTTCATCAAGAGACTCTTTTGTTCCTCTTTGCCTTGTGCCATTAACATGGTGTCATCTGCATACCTGAGGTTATTGATATTTCTCCCAGCAAACTTGATTCCAGCTTGAGCTTCATCCAGCCTGGCATGTCACATGATGTATTTTGCATATAAGTTAAATAAGCAGGGTGACAGTATACAGCCTTGATGTCTTCCTTACCTAATTTGGAACCAGTTCATTGTTCCATGTCCACTTCTAACTGTTGCTTCTTGACCTGTATCCAGACTTCTCAGGAGGCAGGTAAGGTGTTCTGGTATTCCTACCTCTTTAAAAATTTTCCAGAGTTGATTGTGATCCACACAGTCAAAGGCTTTAGCATAGTCAATGAAGCAGAAGTAGATGTTTTCTGGAACTCTCTTGCTTCTTCTGTGATCCAATGGATGTTAGCAATTTGACCTCTGGTTCCCCTGCCTTTTCTAAATCCAGTGTATACATATGGAAGGTCTCAGTCCATGTACTGTGAAGCCTGGCTTGAAGGATTTTGAGCATTACCTTGCTAGCATGTAAAATGAGTATAATAGTTTGAATATTCTTTGGCATTGCCCTTCTTTGGAATTGGGATGAAAACTGACTTTTTGAGTCCTGTGGCCACTGCTAAGTTTTCCAAATTTGCTGATCTATTGAGTGCAGTACTTTCACAGCATCATCTTTTAGAATTTGAAATAGCTCAGCAGGAATTCCATCACCTCTACTAGCTTTGTTTGTTGTAATGCTTCCTAAAGCCCACTTGACTTCACACTCCAGGATGTCTGGCTCTAGGTGAGTGATCACACTATGGTGGTTATCTGTGTCATTAAAACCTTTTTTTGTATAGTTCTTCTGTGTATTCTTGCCACCTCTTCATATCTTCTGCTTCTGTTAGAATGATACCATTTATGTCCTTTATTGTGTCCATCTTTGCATGAAATATTCCCTTGGTATCTTTAATTTTATTGAAGAGATCTCTGTCTTTCCTATTCTATTGTTTTCCTCTATTTATTTCATTGGTCACTTAGGAAGGCTTTCTTATCTCTCCTTGCTATTCTTTGAAATTCTGCATTCAGATGGGTATGTTTTTCCTTTTCTCCTTTGCCTTTCTCAGCTATTTGTAAGACAACCATATTGCCTTTTTGCATTTCTTTTTCTTGGGGATGGTTTTGATCACCATCTTCTGCACAATGTTACAAACTTCCATCCATATATCTTTTGGCACCTGTCTGTCAGATCTAAACTGATAGCAGCAGTCCTGGGAGGCGTGGCATGCTGCCCTAAGTCCTTTTGGAGAAGGTTGCCATTACCCTTATCAAAGTTTGGCCTCAGGCCAAACTGCAAGGAGGGAACACAGCCCCATCCATCAGCAGAAAATTGGATTAAAAATCTACTGAGCATGGCCTTGCACACCAGAGCAAGACCCAGTTCTCCCCACAGCCAATTCCAATGGGCAAATTCAATTCAGATGACCATTATATCTACTACTGTAGGCAAGTATCCTTTAGAAGAAATGTAGCAGCCCTCATAATCATCAAAAGTGTCCAAAATGCAGCACTTGAGTGCAGTCTCAAAAATGACAGAATGATCTTGGTTCATTTCCAAGGCAAAGCATTCAATATTGCGATAATCCAAGTCTATGCTCCAACCACTAATGCTGAAAAAGTGAAGATGAATGCTTCTATGATGACCTACGAGACCTTTTAGAACTAACACCCCAAAAAGATATCCTTTTCATTATAGGGGTCTGGAATGTGAAAGTAGGAAGTCAAGAAATACCTGGAGTAACAGGCAAGTTTGGCCTTGGAGTACAGAATGAAGCAGGGCAAAGGCTAACAGAGTTTTGACAAGAGAACTCATTGGCCATAACAAACACCCTCTTCCAACAACACAAGAGAAGACTCTACATATGGACATCACCAGATGGTCAAAACCGAAATCAGATTGATCAACATATTCTTTGCAGCCGAAGATGGAGAAGCTCTATACAGTTAGCAAAAACAAGACCGGGAGCTGACTGTGGCTCAGATCATGAACTACTTATTGCCAAATTCAGACTTAAATTGAAGGAAGTAGGGAAAACCACTAGACCATCCAGGTATGACCTAAATCAAATCCTTTATATAGTGGAAGTGACAATAGATTCCTGGGATTATATCTGATAGAAGAGTGCCAGGAGAATACGGACTGGCTCTCAGGATTGATACAATGTAAATCCTCAACAAATGTTAGCAGTTGTTGTTGTTATCAAGAAAGACGATTGTAGTCAAATTCCATCTTAGCCACTGTGTGACTCTGAAAGATTTCTTTTTCATCTTTCTGAACCTCTGTCATCTTCTATAGAGAAAAAAGTTGTAAAGGTTACAGGAGATAACTCATAAAGCACCTGGTACAGGCTTGGCTTCATGGCAAATGGAAGGGAAAAAAATGGAAACAGTGGCAGATTTTATATTCTTGGGCTCCAAAATCACTGAGGACAGTGACTATAGTCATGAAATTGAAACAGGCTTGCTCCTTGGGAGAAAAACTATGACAAACCTAGATAACATATTAAAAAACAGAGTCTGTATGGTCAAAGCTATGGTTTTCACAGTAGTCATGTACAGAGGTTAGATTTGGACCATAAAGAAGGCTGAGTGCCAAAGAACTGATGCTTTCAAACTGTGACGCTGAAGAAGACTCTTGAGATTCCCATGGACAGCAAGGCGATCAAACTAATCCATCCTAAAGAAAATCAACCCTGAATATTCATTGGAAGGACTTAGACTGAAGCTGAAGCTCCAATACTTCAGCCACCTGATATGAAGAGCTGACTCATTGGAAAAGACCCTGATCCTGGGAAAGATTGAGGGCAGGAGGAGAAGGGGATGACAGAGGATGAGGTGGTTGGATGGCATCACCACCTCAATGGGCATGAGTTTGAGCAAACTCTGGGAGACAGTGAAGGACAGGAAAGCCTGGTGTGCTGCAGTCCATGGGGTTCCAAAGAGTTGGACACAACTTAGCGACTGAAAACAACAGTCTTGGGTAATTATGTACTCAATGAATGCCAGTTATCTTTAGATTCATCTCTACCTCTAACAGTGTAGATAATGGTGACTGCATTTCAGAGCATCATTTCAAGCTTAATCTGGAAAGAGCAGACCTCTAAGTCTTCTAGAACACTATCCCCCACCTACCATCCAAAATACACCAAGTACCTAAGAGAGCATCTCCCCTGTTATAAAGTAATCCAGTTTAGGATGACAATTCTCTTTTTCTTTTGAAAGACCTATTTAATAAATAATAGTATAGAAATTACACAGGCGTAATCCTAAAATGGGAGCAGGAGAGGAGAGCCAAGTAGATCAAAGGTTTCACTCAAAAGTTCCTCGCCAACATACACACCATTTATAGGAACTATGAAGGGATGTTGGCTTAAAGCTCAACATTCAGAAAACGAAGATCATGGCATCTGGTCCCATCACTTCATGGGAAATAGATGGGGAAACAGTGGAAACAGTGTCAGACTTTATTTTTTGGGGCTCCAAAATCACTGCTGATGGTGACTGCAGCCATGAAATTAGAAGACGCTTACTCCTTGGAAGAAAAGTTATGTCCAACCTAGATAGCATTTTCAAAAGCAGAGACATTACTTTGCCGACTAAGGTCCGTCTAGTCAAGGCTATGGTTTTTCCTGTGGTCATGTATGGATGTGAGAGTTGGACTGTGAAGAAGGCTGATCGCCGAAGAATTGATGCTTTTGAAGTGTGGTGTTGGAGAAGACTCTTGAGAGTCCCTTGGACTGCTATGAAATTAGAAGACGCTTACTCCTTGGAAGAAAAGCTATGTCCAACCTAGATAGCATTTTCAAAAGCAGAGACATTACTTTGCCGACTAAGGTCCGTCTAGTCAAGGCTATGGTTTTTCCAGTAGTCATGTATGGATGTGAGAGTTGAACTGTGAAGAAGGCTGAGTGCCAAAGAATTGATGCTTTTGACCTGTGGTGTTGGAGAAGACTCTTGAGAGTCCCTTGGACTGCAAGGAGATCCAACCAGTCCATTCTGAAGGAGATCAGCCCTGGGATTTCTTTGGAAGGAATGATGCTCAAGCTGAAACTCCAGTACTTTGGCCACCTCATGCGAAGAGTTGACTCATTGGAAAAGACTCTGATGCTGGGAGGGATTGGGGGCAGGAGGAGAAGGGGACGACCGAGGATGAGATGGTTGGATGGCATTACTGACTCAATGCATGTGAGTCTGAGTGAACTCCAGGAGATGGTGATGAACAGGGAGGCCTGGCGTGCTGCGATTCATGAAGTTGCAAAGAGTCAGACACGACTGAGCAACTGAACTGAACTGAACTGATGAAGGGATGTGGGCTTCCCACGTGGCGCTAGTGGTAAAGAACCTGCCTGCCAATACAGGAGACGTAAGTGACATGGGTTCAATTCCTGGGTTGGGAAGATCCCCTGGAAGAGGGCATGGCAACCCACTCTAGTATTCTTGCCTGAAAAATCCCTTAGACAGAGGAGCCTTGAGGGCTATAGTCCATGGGGTTCCAAAGAGTCGGACACAACTGAAGCAGCTGAGCACAGCACATGAAGGGATATGACCCAAACTGAGTACCCAGACCGAGGCAGAGGCAGCAGGGGTGAGGCTCAGAAATGAAAATGGAGACTAAGTTAACAGTCTGCAGTTCTCCCCCACCTTCTTTCAGAAGGCCAACAGTCTGGCATATACCAGGGGATGCTTTCCCAGAAAAGTGAGCAACAGGGGAAAAGGTCTCCATGTAACGGCACTGGCAGTAGAGACAAGAGTTCCTCCAATGAAATTTGACTCCCCACCCAATTAAAGGAGAAACTCCTCTCCTGGTGACCCCAAGCAACAGAGAGCCTCCTCAACACCTCTCAATGTCTGTCTCTTAAATATGAACAGACAGTCAAGAATCACCAAACACTGGCGAAAGACCTCCAATTTGAAAAATGATGGCCAAAACCTATGAAATAAACTTGGAATAGTAATTAATACCCTCAGAAAGATAAAATACCACATCTTATGATACAGAAACAGGATATAATATTTTAAAGGCCTCGTGAAAATTAAAATGTGATGGAAATTCAAAAAGAAAAAGAAAAACCTTCAGTGAAAATAAAATTCAGCAAATCGAACAGAAGTTCAAAGAAAAGATGGAAAAGAGCGAAACATAAAATAATCAGTCTGAGACATCTAACATATAAATATTATTCTTTTTTCAAAAAAGAAAATCACACAGAATAAATTATTCAAAAATTGATGTAAGAAAGAAATATCAGAATTGAAGGACAAAAACCCCTAGATTGAAAGGGCCTTTGCATAAATTAATGAAAAGAACTTCATACCATCATTATTATGAAATAATATATACTTTTCATCATTATGAAAGTTTGGAACACCTGGGCTAAACAGAAGCCCCTAGAAATCTGTGAAGAGAGGGATTTCCCTGGCAGTCCAGTGATTAAGACTTTGACCTTCCACTGCAGTGGACATGGGTTCAGTGTTGATTGGGAAACTAAGATCCTATGTGTGGTACAGTGTGGTCAATAAATAAGTAATTAATGAAGCATTTTGTTTAATTGTAGAGGGAAAAATCAGGGTTAGAAAGAATGAGAATCAGAATTTTCAACTTTTCAAAAGCAACACTGCTTATTTAACTTCTATGCAGAGTACATCATGCAAAATCCTGGACTGGATGAATCACAAGCTGGAATCAAGATTTCTGGGAGAAAGATCAACAGCCGCAGATTTACAGATGATACCACTCTCATGGCAGAAAGTGAAGAAGAACTAAAGAACATTTTGACAAGGGTGAAAGAGAAAAGTTAAAAAGCTGGCTTAAAACTCAACATTCAGAAAACTAAGATCATGGAATCTGGTTCCTCTACTTTATGGCAAATGAAAGGGGAAAAAGTGGAAGCAGTGACAGTTTTTCTTTTTTGAGAGCTCCAAAATCACTGCAGATGGTGGCTGCAGCCATGAAATTAAAACACACTTGCTCCTTGGAAGGAAAGTTATGACAAACCTAGACAGTGTATTAATAAGCAGAGACATCAGTTAGCTGACAAAAGTCCATCTAGTCAAAGCTATGGTTTCTCCAGGAGTCATGTATGGATGTGAGAGCTGGACCATAAAGAAGGCTGAGCACTGAAGAATTGATGCTTTCAAAGTGTGGTGCTTGAGCAGACTCTTGAGAGTCCCTTGAACAGCAAGGAGATCAAACCAGTCAATCCTAAAGGAAATTAACCCTGAATATTCATTGGAAGGCCTGATGCTGAAGTTCCAATACTTTGTCCACCTGATGCAAGAAGCTGACTCATTGAAAAAGATCCTGATGCTGGGAAAGATTGAGGGCAGCAGGAGAAGTGGGCAACAGAAGATGAGATGGTTGGATGGCATCACTGAGTCAATGGACGTGAATTTGAACAAAGCCTGGGAGATAAAGACAGAGGAGCCTGGTGTGCTGCAGTCCGTGGCGTCAAAAGAGTCAGACATGACTTAGCAACTGAACAACAGTAACAAACAGCAACGTCAGATGCTAGAAGACAAAGATCTTTGAAATTCTACAGGCAAATTATTTTCAGTGTGCTGCTGCTTCTGCTAAGTCGCTTCAGTCGTGTCCGACTCTGTGCAACCCCACAGACGGCAGCCCACCAGGCTCTGCCGCCCCTGGGATTCTCCAGGCAAGAACACTGGAGTGGGTTATTTCCTTCTCCAGTGCATGAAAATGAAAAGTGAAAATGAAGTCACTCAGTCATGTCTGACTCTTCGCGACCCCATGGACTGCAGCCCACCAGGCTCCTCCGTCCATGGGATTTTCCAGGCAAGAGTACTGGAGTGGGGTGCCATTGCACCCAACCAAATTATTGACCAAATGAGAGAGAGAAAGAATAAAGACATTTCCAGACAAAGGACTCAAACACTACCTCTGACAAATTCTTTCTTAAGAAGTTGTGGACAATATGGTCCAACAGAACAATGAAATAAACCATAAAAGAAGAAAACCCAGGACACAGAAAATCAGGATTTCTACACAGGAAAGGGAGTTTAGGATGAAAGATGGACATTTGGGCTCAAGAACTACCAGTTGAGGTGTGAGCAGGGACGGAGTTAGGAGAAAGGCCCCAGGGATACAGAAGGAAGTGATAGATCATCTCACTATTATGACAGAGTGTTTAGCAAGGAACACTTCTCAGAATTCAGGACATTGAATGACAAATTTGGAAAAAAATTGTAAACGTTCTTACGTTAGAAGTTATGCAACACATCAAGATGAGGCAATTATTAGTTCAAAATAGTATGTGAAAAAGCTGAAGGCTAGTTAGTACACTGCAGAGCCCTGCAGTAAACCATATTCACACAGCTATAAAAATATAAATACTGATTGATGACTGTGATAAAATGCATGTGGGGGAGGGGAGGGAAGTGGGATGGAGGGAAAGATTGTTAAATCCTCCTCCTCTGTCATAATTAGAAGTTCAGTTCAGTTCAGTCGCTCAGTCGTATCCGACTCTTTGCGACCTCACGAATCGCAGCATGCCAGGCCTCCCTGTCCATCACCATCTCCCGGAGTTCACTCAGACTCACGTCCATTGAGTCTGTGATGCCATCCAACCATCTCATCCTCGGTCATCCCCTTCTCCTCCTGCCCCCAATCCCTCCCAGCATCAGAGTCTTTTCCAATGAGTCAACTCTTCACATGAGGTGGCCAAAGTACTGGAGTTTCAGCTTTAGCATCATTCCTTCCAAAGAAATCCCAGGGTTGATCTCCTTCAGAATGGACTGGTTGGTCTCCTTGCAGTCCAAGGGACTCTCAAGAGTCTTCTCCAACACCACAGTTCAAAAGCATCAATTCTTCGGTGCTCAGCCTTCTTCACAGTCCAACTATCACATCCATACATGACCACAGGAAAAACCATAGCCTTGACCAGACTGTAAAATGGGGTGGGGGAAACCCCTAAGAAACAAGAAGATAAGCATATGATGAAAAAATAGGAGATGGCCACCAGAAGAATCAGCTAAAAGAGTTACAGATGTTTGTTTTTGTGCTCACAGAGAAAGGAGGTGAGTGCAGCATTTTGATATGCTTTAGTTTTTTGCATTATTTTCCTTAAATAAATATATTTTTAACAGAATGCTTAAAAAAATGTGTAGGGCAGATTTCAGAACCCATGGAAATTTTTACTCATGTCAGCCAGCATCCATTGACAAGGGACTGATCAAGCTGGTCACCATGAATTACTAGTTTAATGGCACAAAGAGGGGTGTAAGGGGCTCCTTTGGAGAAGGTTCACAGGGTGAGAACTATGAAGGTGCAAATGACCTAGGTTCGCTTGGTCCCCATTTTTCATCTGTAAAAGGGGCCCAGTGATAAGGCTGTTGGAGTTAGGGGCCCAACTGTTAGGCTGCCGGAGGACTGAAGACATGATGCATGTCATGTGTCCAGCAGAGTCTCTGGCTCAGAGTTGTTTTGAAGATTCTTTTTTTTTTAATGTGGACCATTTTAAGAGTCTTTATTGAATTTATTACAGTATTGCTTCCGTTGTTTTCTGCTCTGGAGTTTTGGCCATGAGGCATGTGAGATCTTAGTTCCCTGACCAGAGATCAAACCCGTACCCACTACATTGGAAGGGGAAATCTTAACCATGGACCACAAGGCAGTCCCAGGCTCATGAGTTCTTATTAAAGAGGATTTCTTTTTATCACCCGACCTCAGTCTCAAGGTGAAAACTAACTTCCATTAAGATCTGGGACTAGTGGGATCCAGCGCTTTTGACTTTTGAGCAGAATGGATGGGTAAACTGAGTTGAGGCCTCCTGTATCTTTTATCGGGAGGACTGGCCCCTTCTGGAGCCCCAAGTACATAGCCTTCCTTCCCTCCTCAAAGAGGAGGAAACCCTCTTTGAGGGTGCAACCCTCCTCTTTCCCTCCTGCTTTTCCATCATCTCTTTTTAACTTGCATTGGGTTTTACTTCCAAAGTCTCCCATTCAGGTATCTGAAGTGTTTTCTCTTGACTAAACTTTTTGTAATGTGAAGTCCAGAGTATCTCTTTTGGAAACTTTACCCTTCCCTTAAAATTCTAGATCAAAGTTTCAAAAAGGCCTGAGAGGGGCCAGAAAAAGGCAGAAACGTTGAGTTGGAAGGACTCACTACGTCGTGTCTGACTCTGCGACCTCATGGACTGCAGCATGCTGGGCTCCTCTGTCCTCCGCTGTTTCCCAGGGTTTGCTCACATTCATGTCTGTTGAGTCTGTAATGCTGTCTAATACCATCTCATCCTCTGCCACCCGCTTCTCCTTTTGCCTTCAGTCTTCTCCAATGAGTCGGCTCTTTGCATCAGGTGGCTGAAGTAATGGAGCTTCAGCATCAGTCTTTCCAATGAATATGCAGAAGGACTTTGTGTCTGTATTGCTGCTGCTGCTGCTGCTGCTGCTGCTAAGTCGCTTCACTCGCATCTGACTCTGTGCAACCCCATAGACGGCAGCCCACCAGGCTCCCCCGTCCCTGGGATTCTCCAGGCAGGAACACGGGAGAGGGTTGCCATTTCCTTCTCCAATGCATGAAAGTGAAAAGTGAAAGTGAAGTCGCTCAGTCGTATCCGAGTCTTAGCGACCCCATGGACTGCAGCCTACCAGGCTCCTCCGCCCATGGGATTTGCCAGGCAAGAGTACTGGAGTGGGGTGCCATTGCATGTCTGTATTGCTGCTGCTGCTGTTAAGTCACTTCAGTCGTGTCTGACTCTGTGAGACCGCATAGACGGCAGCCCACCAGGCTCCCCCGTCCCTGGTTAAGTCCTGCTAAATGGAACACTGAGGATGAGTGTGATTCCCCTAAGCCCAGAGGCTTTTTCCTCCCTTGGTAGTGTGCAGCGGGGATCAGTCTGAGTGTGTACTGGACCCAGCACAGTGTGACAGGTGTGTGGTCACTGGGAGCCGCTCCTGGCCTCCCAAGCCTGCCCGGATCAGACAGCAGCAGTGCCCTGAGTTCTTGGCTGGCCCTGGCTGCTCTCTCTAAAGACTCTAGAACTAGTGGAAGTCTCAGAGAAGCACAGGACTGAGGAGCTGAGACTTGGGGGTGTGGGCTGGCTCCTGTCGGCTCACCTCTTCAGGCTAAGTCCTAAGATTCACGTGACAGACTGTGGCCACCTGGTCCTTTTGAGCACATCGCAGATGGTCAGAAAGCCTCGCAACCGCATTCCACACTTGGCGGCTCGTGGTACCCAGACCCTGAGCTCCAGGCTAGTCACTGGGGTACATTTTATGGTGGCTTTCTGGTTGGTGATCTAGACTCTCACCCCACAAGATTCTGGGAGATTTCAAAGCAACTTGACCGTTAGCAAGCTTTTCTTTTCTGAGAGCTGTGCCATCAATTGACAACTGAAACCAGCTCTCAGCTGCAGTGGGCGACTCCTTCCTTTTCTGAAGTCATCAGGGGCTTCATAGGCTGCATCCTCAAACGTTAAGGATATGTGAACAGAGAGGGCCTACTATAACTACCCTCAGTGAAGATGTTGGCTTTTTATTTTAAATGAACACCGTAATCAGAGGCCTGGAGTCTAATTAAATTAAGCAACTCTGCTTCATAACCGGCTCCAGTGAAAGGCTCTCTTCAGTATTGACTTGCTGCTTCTGGAAATCAGTCCCGCTTCCCACACGGCTGTGGCTAGTTGGGAAAGAAACAACCACTGGGAGAGACGCGGCAATGTTTCCACTTCTCTTAGAAACCAGTTCCTGGGCTTTGGTGAGGACAAGTCTTTAAAACTCCTAGGGGGTGGATGCTGGTACTGTACTGGCAAAAGCCTTTGCATCCCCGATTACACACACACACCCACACACACACACATACCCACACCCACCCCCCCCACACACCCACACATACACACACACATACCCATACCCAAACCCACCCACACACACGCATACAACCTCCCCCACACATCCCCACCCACACACACCCACACATACACACACACATACCCACACCCACACCCCACACACACATACACACACACACATACCAATACCCACACCCACCCATCCCACGTACATACAACCCCCCACACACATCCCCACACACACAGACACACACATACACACACACACACTCCATCCACAGGGCCTGAGTCTCCACACACCCTACTGCTTCTAGTTATTTCCACTCAGCTAAGGAGTCACGGCAATGGGGAAAATAAATTAGAACTAAATGAGACAGAGATGCAGAGTCCTGGAAGCATGACTGCCGAGGAGCATTACTGGTTGTTTTATGTCTCCACTGCCCGGGGGTTGGCCTCCCACATCAGTAACCAGCAATCTGGCTAATCAGCGCACAGAACAGAAATCTGTAGAGAGGTCCAAATCTGCCAAGGTGGAGGGTGGCATTCAACAATTCAAGCTGTATCCATCTCTAAGAACAACAACAAAAAAAAACACCTACAGGACAGATGCAAATTGTTGAAAAGCTTATTTCACTCTTTCCCCTCGCTTATCCTGGAGAAATCCAAATTAGAAAACTTCCCATTTAAGATAATCAACAGAGGAGAATAACAGATCAACTTGGGCTAATATCAGTAGCAGGAAAGACCAATTAACAAATTCATGAATTGTGCTGTTTACACTTCTATTCCTAAGGTTAATTATGCGATCAAGTAATAGCTTTTGCCTTGATTACAAGGCCCTTAGGAAATAAAAGTGTATTTCCACTTTACAAGTATGTTTGCATGTTAGTCCTGCATTGAGAGCACAGGAGCTGAGCTTAGTATCAGCTCTACACACAGCTGTAGTCAGAGGAGAAGGCTGTTAAAAAAAGAGACAACAGGTCCTAAATGGAGTCACTTACGCTAAGCCTACCAAACTGAGACTTAACACCTAATCTAACTGCGGTTTCAGCCTCTGGCGGCAAAGTAATCTTAACCAAGTCAGTCTGGAATTTCCTGGTCGGCTCTAGTGAGATAATTCACCTGATAGACCCCTGCCACCCCTAGGACCCTGCCTGGAACAATCCATTCTGCTAGAAGAACTTCCTTGACCGCCTCCTTCTGCCTATAATCGTCTCCGTTCACACAGCTCCTCAAAGCTGCTTTCTATTTGCTAGCTGGGTTGCTGCCCGATTCATGAATTGTTGATTAAATCCAGTAAGATCTTTGAAATTTACTCAGTTGAATTTTGTTTTTTAACATGGTCTTGGCCTCAAGACTCAGTGTGTAAACAGAAGTATAATTCATACAAGTACTAGCATCCACCTATGCATTTTCCACTCTCTCTGCTTTGGACTATTTGTATTGTCAGTACCTTTCAAATGTTGTAGATTGGAGAGTGCCGAGTGGCAGGTCTTTCCCTTTAATTCCCTGTTGAGAAGAATCAGTAAAATTAGCTATCTGGCCTTAAATATATGAACAGGAGAAAAGGAACATCACCTATATTTTGGGGGGACAATCTCACAAGGCTGTTCCAGGTCTCTGTGAATAGTAGCAGCTTACATATCTTGAGGGATTAGCCCATGGCTGCTACTGCTGCTACTGCTAAGTCGCTTCAGTCGTGTCCGACTCTGTGCGACCCCATAGACGGCAGCCCACCAGGCTCCTCTGTCCCTGGGATTCTCCAGGCAAGAACACTGGAGTGGGTTGCCATTTCCTTCTCCAATGCATGAAACTGAAAAGTGAAAGTGAAGTCGTGTCTGACTCTTCGTGACCCCATGGACTGCAGCCCACCAGGCTCCTTTGTCCATGGGATTTCCCAGGCAAGAGCACTGGAGTGGGGTGCCATCGCCTTCTCCCATGCTCATGGCAGGCACCTCCAATTAATTAGTTTACATGTTAGTCCCTCAGTCATGTCTGACTCTTTGTGATCCCATGGACTGTGGCCTGCCAGGCTTCTCTGTCCATGGACTTCTCCAGGTAAGAATACTGGAGTGGGTTTACATGCCTTCCTCCAGCGGATCTTTCCAACCCAGGGATTAAACCCAGGTCTTCTCACCGCGGGCAGATTCTTTCCTGTCTCGGCCACCAGGGAAGCCCTGAATCCCTAGTTTGCATGTGTGTGCTTAGTCGCTCAGTCATGTCCAACTCTTTGTGACCCCCTGGACTGTAGCCCGGCAGGCTCCTCTGTCCATGGAGATTCTCCAGGCAAGAATACTGGAGTGGGTTGCCATGCCCTCCTCCAGGGGATCTTCCCAACTCAGGGATCAAACCCAGGTCTCCCTCATTGCAGGTGGATTCTTTACCATCTGAGCCGCCAGGGAAGCCCATGAATGCTGGAGTGGGTAGCCTATCCCTTCTCCAGGGGATCTTCCCGACCCAGGAATTGAAGTGCGGTCTCCTGCTTTGCAGTTTGTGTAGTCTTTACAATAAGCCTACGAGGCAGTGTAGAGAGCAAAACTTGCCACCCTAAAATGTCCCTTGGGCATGCAGATTATTTCAAGTTTAAAACAATCAAGGTCCTAAGCCTCAGAAAGAAATTTTGACCTTTCCCTTAACTGGCTAAAGAAATCTAGACAGAGGGCCATCTTGGGATAGAACTATTTCCCGAGAGCTTGGTCAAGAATATGGGTGAGGTGTGGGGCAAAATGGGAGAAGGCAATGGCACCCCACTCCAGTACTCTTGCCTGGAGAATCCCAGGGACAGGGGAGCCTGGTGGGCTGCCATCCATGGGGTTGCACAGAGTCGGACACGACTGAAGCGACTCAGCAGCAGCAGCAGCAGTGATGCAAACTCCTGGGCATGACCTAGAAATCGGGATCCACTCTGTGTCCCATTTTCTCTGCAGGCCCCAGCAAACATTTATTTACCAAATAGTTGCTTTTCCATCTCCATGTGAATTGCCTTCCTCTTTTGAAGTCTCAAGCCTGTAGCCCCCATGTTCTCTTTTGTCTTTAGCTGAAGATGGTATTTGACATGAGGGCTTCAGCTATTTTGGTGAGATTCTCAGTTCCTCTGGGTCTCTCCCATGTATACATATTATTAAACTTTGGTGTGATTTTCTCCTATTCATCTGTCTTGTATCAGTTTAATTGTTAGATCAGCCAGAAGATGCTAGGAGGGTCGAGGAATAAGTCTTCCTCCCAGACAGTGGACATCATCATTTCTCCTTTGCAAGGTGAAGCACTGAGAGACTATGCAGACTGGCTGAGCCCCTAACAACTAGTCAAGTCAGAATTTGAACTGAGACGGCCTGGCTGGACTTCACTGCCACATGTCGTTCTTCCACTGGGCTCAACTCAATAGAGGATGGTGGGTTATTTCCACAAAATGGAGAAGCAACATCTAGAAGGTATATTGTGCCATTTGAAACCTTTAAATTGAAGAGCAAAAGCTAATCTCTTGTCAGCCATCACTTCTGACTAATCTGACCCCAAAAGACCATCGGTTTCTGTGGGGGCTGCTGAAAGTGTCACTGAGACGTGACTGGAGCTGTCTGATCTGCTGATTCTTCCTGCCTGCCCAGAGCTGGTGGCCTCGGTGCATCACGGCCGGGGCCGGGTGGAGGCAGACGCTGACTGCCAGTGTGGATGACGCAGAGATGACGTCGTGGCTTCTATAAAAAGGGCTCACCACAGAGCTCTCTGGATGAAGATCAAGGTATCACAGTCACTTCCTATCTTTCTCTTCATAAGCATACCCACTAAAAAAGAGAGGAAGTGTGTTCAGCAACTGTGAGTTCAGGCTTCAGGTGGTGACTGGCCCAGGCTTTGCTCTCTACAGCCAGGTGAGCCCGGGTATATTCCTTAATCTCCTTGTGCTGAAAGGCCTCAACTGTAAAAGGGTATCTATCTCAAACATTGTGATGAAGATGATGTCGAGGAATCACTGTGAAGAGACTCAGAGCAGCGTTCTCAGGCCAGCGGGGCGACATGGCCAGTGAGCCGCTCCGAGATGCGGGCCTTGGGCTCCACCCCACACACGCCCGATCAGCACCCGAATGGCCTCGGGGTCACTCACCTGAAAGGTCCTTCATGAGAGATACTGAAGTCCGAAAAGTGAGAAGTGAAACACATGGTCACTGTTAGTGATGATTATGGAAGTCAGATCGTCTGCCATCCAAGTGGCTTCAGCATCACGCTTCCAGGAGGAAAGTGTTAGACCTTGGAAATGAGCCACAAGGTCCAGGCGGGAAACCCCCTCCCCTGCCTCTACTGTTCCTCATTTTCTAAACTCTCAATGATGAAGAGAAAACCCCTGAAGAAAGTAATGAAGACTTTCTGAGGAAACCAAAGTTGGGGAAACAAACGGTCATAAAACGTGCAGCTTTTGCATGCAACAATGATGGAAGCTGGCAAGAACTGCCAGCGCCTAAAGTAGTAAAGTGGTTTGTAAAAATGGTTATTATTTTTTTCAGCAGAGCCCAAGTCTCCTGCCCGATCATGGCTTTTAATTTAAGTGTGCGGTTACTGCTCAAAAGTGAGTCTCCAGCCTTTGAGGAGCACACTCCTTTAGAAGTCTGTTGAGAACGCGAAGGGTTTGAAGATTAGTGTTGGCAATGAGAGCATTTGACTGCCCAAGTGTTCAGTCTCACAGGGCCTTAGATATTTCGCTGCGGGAAACTGATGTTCATTAAACTGTAAGCAAATTAGAGTTCAAGCCAAAGATATAAAGGAAGACATAATTAGTGCACGGGAGCCATCCACCATCGTTTGACTTCTTTTAGGTGAGAGTCTTATACTTCGGAATTAGTTCCTTCCACAAAAGAAAATTATATGGCTGCTTTTATGCAGGCTGCCGATGCTGTGTTTTATCGCACTCAATTTACAATGAAATGAAGCAGAAGCCGGCGAGGCGGCATTAAAGCTTTAATTTTCCTTTTGGGTTTTACCTCCATTTTATCTTTAGAGGAACCCAGAATGGGTTGATAAATAGAGTATTTTGCCAGTCAATAAATTAAAAAGCTATTTTTATCAAGTGGACGCTAAATTGCTGCGGCCCACGATAGAACCTTACTGGAAATCAGAGGATGGGAAGGCATGTTATCCTTCAAGCAAAATCAATTTGGCTGGAAAAAAAAAACATTGCTCCCTGTGCCCTGCAACCAGCCACCCTGCAGTAATATGGTTCTCAGTGACTCCTGACACACCATGTGGGCTGCCCTGGATTCCAGGCACAACTTGAGGGAAACAGACAAGGGAATTGAGCTCCCAGAGGAAGATAAATATCATGGAATGCATTGTAGGGCTTCCGAGGTGGCTCAGAGGGTAAAGAATCTGCCTCCAATGTGGGAGACCTGGTTTTGCTTCTTGGATCAGGAAGATCCCCTGGAGAAGAGAATGCCTACCCACTCCAGTATCTTTGCCCAGAGAATTCTATGTACAGAGGAGCCTGGTGGGTTACAGTCCATGGGGTTGCAAAGAGACCAATATTGTAGCACCAATTCTGCAGCTCCAAGAGTTTTATAAGGAATGAAATACCCAGTTCTCCCGCTACCCTGTAAAACTTCATTTTCAGGCAGCTGAACTGGAAATTTTGAGTCGTGTTTGCACCGATCTACCAGCCTCTCCCATCAGCCCTTCCCAGGCACTGGGAGTTGAAAGGGCTTGGGAAAGTCCCTCCCTTGGATCTGGAAGGCAGTGGTAGACCAGAAGGCCAGGGGAGAAGGCCGTGGACTGGGACCCCAATTCCCTGGGTCTGCTGAGTGGAAAAGGGCACCTGCTGGTCTAGACTGAAAAGGAAAACTGTGGATGCGACAAATGGATCCCTGAAAGAGAAGCAGCAGCATGGTGGTTCCCTGGAGGGGCTGAGAGAGGAGCCTGAGTGGGCTGGGGAGTGGGCGCTGACTCACCCAGATCACCCTGGACCTGCAGCCTCCAGATCTGACTTGGTAGGAAAGATGCTGCTGTGACTGAATGAGCCAGGAATGGGAAGTAAAATAATGCCAGGCATCATAGCTACCTCTCTGAGACCTTATTTTTACAGTGAGTTTAAGTGGGTGGGTTTTATCTCTGTTTCACCAATGACTGAACAGAAGCAAAGTGCACGCCTTCCATCTGGCTAAAGTCTCCCAGAGGGTGGTAGAGCTTGGAGGATAGCCTCTCACCTGGGAAACCAAAGCTGACTCCCCCGACCCCTGCAGAGTTCTGGAGAGTTCTGAAACCTGAGAAACACTGGCTCGGACAGTTAAGAAACGGCCTGCAGTGCAGGAGACCCAGGTTTGATCCATGGATCAGGAAGATCCCTTGAGAAAGGAATGGCAACTCACTCTAGTACTCTTGCCTGGAGAAGTCCACGAACAGAGGAGCCTGGTGGGCTACAGTCCATGGGGTCCTAAAGAGTCGGACACGACAGAGCGACTTCACTTTCACTTTCAAGACAAAAGAAGAAACTTGGGACATGATCTCTGAGGGAGGCAGCAGAATGTGAGGAACATGAAAGAAGTAGAGATTCAGCAAAGTGAGGAAGGAATGAAAAGAAGGAAGGCTCTCAAGGAGAGCAGAGGCTGTCAGGAGGGGAAGGAAATTCATGCTCCCAAGTTCTGCTTCTGCTCCCGATCTTGCTTGAGTCAAGAACCTCAGAAACCTTCTGGAGATTTGAGTATGGGGACCATGGCCTGGTTGGAATCTGGAGGGACACGGCACAAACCAGGTAAAAAATTCCTCCATCATGGTACATGGGGCAGTGGGGTGGCCACTGGCCTGGCAACTAAACCCCAGCTGGAGCCTGAGACACCCTCCCCCAAATTTTCCCTCCCCGGAGGACAGGAGCACGCTCTCTGCTGACCCTGTCTCACAGCCCCAGGCGGCCTTCCTGATGCCCAGGGGCTGTGGACCTGACTCCATGCTCTAAAGGAGGCCCCGGGATAGGGCCATGCTGGCCTTAGGAACAGAGAGGAAATGGATCCGCCAGGGTCAGACCACAGAAAGCGGAGCTCTGTCCATTAATGGTGGTTTGATTCCAACCAAAGTCCCTCTACCTAACAGCATCATAAACTCTTTTTTGTTTGTTTTATGAAGTGTATATATACATGTGTGTGTATATATCTGGACAAGTTGTGCAGAATCTTAGTTCCCCAACCTGCACACTCTGCAGTGGAAACACAGAGTGGACATCCAGGGAAGTCTCATTTAAAGTGTATATTTTAAATTTCATCTTCTCAGTGACTCTCAAGATCCTTGCACCCAGAGTTTGGAATCACTTGTTGAAATGCTGATAGGGGTAAGCAGGGAGGCAGGGGAATGAAGTAGAGAAGAGACAAAGGAAAAGACAAAGGAAACGTCCTGTCTCCCAGTTCTAGAAATGAACCATTAAGACAATTCCCGAGGCAGCCATATGCCTGCTGTTTGGCCTGGGACCAGCGGCACGAATCCCGCCCCGGCGCTTCCCGGGCTGGGTCTGCCTCACCCATCACTTCTGAAAGGCCCTTTCGTACTAGATGAGAGCACTCAGTTTGCTGTCCCGGGTATCAGGATAGCTGATTCTGTCCAGAATCAGGACAGGCAGCTGACTTATCTTATTTTGTACAAGAAACCGGTCCTGCAGGTCTAGTTGAGGACTGGGGGCCTGAGGAACCAGGCCAGAGAAGCTGGGATAGGGACCCTGAGAAGGGCCTGAGGAACATCACCGGCCTGAAGCCCTCCCTGGGGACCAGCCAGGAAACCACTGGCCCAGGAGACCCTCAAAAAGGCAGTCAGGAGCTACAGAGGAGGAAACAAAATCAGAGGCATATTGGTCATAGGGATGGCAAGTGTTCTGAGATTCCCAGGACTGTCCTAATTCCCTATTATTCTTTTCAGTAAAATGCACCGACATTTCTGCTCTATCGTCACGTATGCATTGCTAAAATCCCTGAGTGCTACAAGACGGCAAGCTAAAAGAATGATAAGTCTTACGGGAAAAATAGAGTCGGAGCAGTCTGAGAAAATCTGTGGAATTTGGTAACCAGACCACTAGCAGAAACAATCACAACCCTCATAAAATACGTACCTGGCTGTGGGTCTCCTGGCATTTACACAGCATCCCCAGCTGTGATTCCTCAAAGCAAGCCTTCGAGCCTTCCTCCAGGGCATTCACTTCCTTCTTCTAAACACAGGTCCTAGAGGGTGTTTGCTTCCACTGGAGATAAGTTCTAACAACATGAAAAGTCTGATTCAAGGCAAACTCGTCCTTAAGAGTGCTTTCATCTTTGGGGGAAATATAATCAAGTTCCTAGATCTAACTCTATGAGAAACACTGAAGATAGATGTATGGGTCATCTTAAAATACATGAAAATGCAATTAACCAAATCTAGTGGTTTCAACAAACTAACTGTAAAAATGCCCTTTTGTTGTTGTTGTTAAAACAGAAAAAAGTAAACACTGACTTGTAAGAGGTGATATTCAGGCATCAGTATTCACTTTTGTTGGGTGTGATAGTGATATTATGTTTATGTTTTTTCAATCTTTATTAGATTTAAAAATAAAAACAAAACAGGTGGGGTAGATAGGTCAAAAAGGTTAACAATTGTTTAGTCTAAAATGTGAGTATGTGAAGTTTCACTCTTCTGTTTGAGTTTTTTTGGTAATAATAAAAAAATGAAGTTTCATCTTATACTGTCAGAAAGGCTAAAGAAGGGCTCAGAAAAACAAAACAAAACACCATCAATTCGGGATCAGGCTAACAGAAAGAGTTCCCAGTGGCCAAAGTTGGAACAATTTGAGAAAAAGAAAAGTAACATTAGATTATAATTGAAAGTATAAAATAAATTTCCTTTCCCTAAGTCTATACTGACACTTTAAAATGTTTGAATGCATAAATAAATGAGGAGAGGAGATAACTATTCCAAGCAGAAGGATTCTGATATGTGTTAATGTCTACTCTGTCCTCCAGGGGTGGAGCATAACCCCACTGCCCCAGCTTGCTGCCAGCTGCTCGGAGTGACTTTCTTCCAAAGAGAACACTAGGAAAAGGGGGAAAGGAATACTTTACATGGGGAGAAACTGATGCATAATATCTCATCCTGGTGGCGATCAAGGTCACCACAACAGTGAGAAGTCGTGTGGATAATGTGTACCCTTGATCTGTGATGAAAATGGCACTTCACCTCTGTGATCTTGCTCAAGAATCCTATAACTACAGTCCAGTTATGAGAGAAACATTGGAAAAATCCCAGTGGCGCGACAGTCTACAAAACACCTGACCAGTCATCTTTAAAACTGCCTCGGTCATCAAAAACAAGGGAAGCCTGAGAAATTGAGACAATGGTAAAAGAAACTGTGGGATCCTAGAAGGATCCTGGATTGGAAAAAGGACATTAGATAAAGGCACCTGGATAAAGTACAGACTTGAGTCAATAATATTGGCTTAATAATTGTGACAAATGTACCATATTAATCTGTTACTAAGATGTGCAGGGTAGACGGGAGCTCTCTGCACCATCTTCATAACTCTTCTGTAAATCTAAAACTTTTTAAAAACAATAGTTTATTTTTAAAAAATAGAGCAGATGAGTTAGCAAAATATAATTGGTCCCTCAATTATCTTTTGATTTCGAAAGCTGTCCCAGAGCACCATGACCAGTTAAAGGAATTCAGGCCAGTGGATCAACAAGGCAGGACTCGACCTCCACCCTTCCACCGCCACTCAGCGTGATCTGCTCCCAGCCCTTCCCACGCTTGTGACTTCAGCAACGCTGGAATTGCCCTCAGTTCATTCTTTTACCATTGAAAATTCACCAATTTAAAGTATACAATTCAGTTATTTTTAATGTATTCTCAGAGTTGCATAACCATCACTACTAATTTTAAAACATTTCCGTCACTCCAAAAAGAATCCTATTACCTATCAACAGTCACTCCCTCCAACCCCCACCCTGTGGCAACCACTAATCTGCTTTCTTACTCCATGAATTTGACTATTCTGAACATTTCATAAACACGGACTCATACCATACATGATCTTTTGTGCTGGCTCGATTAACGTAGCATAAAGTTTTCAGAGTCCAGTTGTGATGTAGCGTGCATGAATACTCCTTCCCTGTTTATGGCTAAATAGTATATTATTGTATGGATATATCATATTTTGTGTAGCCATTCATCAGCTGATGGATGTTTGGGTTGTTCCCACTTTGGGGCTATTGTGAATAATATTACCATGAGCATTCATGTGCAACATATGTGTAAGATATGTTTTCATTTCTCTTTGTGTATATACCTAAGAATGAAATTACTGGGTCATGCGGTAGTCCTGTGTTTAACATTTCGAGAAGCTGCAAACAGTTTTCCAAAGTAGTTGCATTGTTTTATCATCCAATCAGGAATATTTTCAGTTCAGTTCACTTCAGTCGCTCAGTTGTGTCCGACTCTTTGTGACACCATGGACTGCAGCATGCCACGCTTCCCTGTCCATCACCAACTCATGGAACTTGCTCAAATTCATGTCCATTGAGTCGATGATGCCATCCAACCATCTCATCCTCTGTCATCCTCTTCTCCTCCTACTTTCAGTCTTTCCCAGAATCAGGGTCTTTTCCAATGAGTCAGTTCTTTGCACCAGGTGGCCAAAGTAAGTATTGGAGCTTTAGCTTCAGCATCAGTCCTTCCAATGAATATTCAGGACTGATTTCCTTTAGGACTGACTGGTTTGATCTCCTTGCTGTCCAAGGAACTCTCAAGAGTCTTCTCCAACACCACAGTTCCAAAGCATCAATTCTTCTGCGCTCAGCTTTCTTTATAGTCCAACTCTCACATCCATACATGACAACTGGAAAAACCATAGCCTTGACTAGACGGACCTTTGTTGGCAAAGTAATGTCTCTGCTTTTGAATATGCTGTCTAGGTTGGTCATAGCTTTTCTTCCAAGGAGCAAGCATCTTTTCATTTCATGGCTGCAGTCACCATCTGCAGTGATTTTGGAACCCCCCAAAATAAAGTCTCTCACTGTTTCCATTGTTTCCCCATCTATTTGCCATGAAGTAATGGGACTGGATGCCATGATCTTAGTTTTCTGAATGTTGAGTTTTAAGCCAACTTCTTCACTCTCCTCTTTCACTTTTCTTAAGAGGCTCTTCAGTTCTTCATTTTTTGCCATAAGAATGGTATCATCTGCATATCTGAGGTTATTGATATTTCTCCTGGCAGTCTTGATTCCAGCTTGTGCTTCTTCCAGCCCAGCATTTCTCGTGATGTACTCTGCATATAAGTTAAATAAGCAGGGTGACAATATACAGCCTTGACGTACTCCTTTCCCAATTTGGAACCAGTCAGTTGTTCCATGGCCAGTTCTAACTGTTGTTTCTTGACCTGCATTCAGATTTCTCAGGAGGGAGGTCAGGTGTTCTGTTATTCCCATCTGTTGAAGAATTTTCCAGTTTGTTGTAATTCACACAGTCAAAGGCTTTGGCATAGTCAATAAAGCAGAAGTAAATGTTTTTCTGGCACTCTCTTCCCTTTTTGATGATCCAGTGGATGTTGGCAATTTGATCTCTGGTTCTTCTGCCTCTTCTAAATCCAGCTTGAACATCTGGAAGTTCGTGGTTCATGTACTGTTGAAGCCTGGCTTAGAGAATTTTGAGCATTACTATGCTAGCATGTGAGATGAGTGCAATTGTGTGATAGTTTGAATATTCTTTGGCATTGCCTTTCTTTGGGATTGGAATGAAAGCTGACCTTTTCCAGTCCTGTGGCCACTGCTGAGTTTTCCAAATTTGCTGGCATACTGAGTGCAGCACTTTCACAGCATCATCTTTTAGGATTTGAAATAGCTCAACTGGAATTCAATCAGCTCCACTAGCTTTGTTTGAAGTGATGCTTCCTAAGGTCCACTTGACTTCACATTGGGAATATATTAGGGTCCCAATTTCTACTCTCCAGCACTTGTTAGTGTCTGTCTTTTTTACTTTACCCATCCTAGTGGGTATGAATCATATTGTGATTCTGATTAACATTTCTTTATTAACTATTAATGTTGAATACCTTTTTTCCCCCAACTTTATCATAGTATAATTGACAAATAAACTTATATATATGTAACATGTATAAATGTATAACTTAATGTTTTAATTTATATATACATGGTGAAGTAATGATCACAACCAAGCCAATTACAGCTCCATCATACCAGATGTTGAGCATCTTTTCATGGGCTTATTGGATATTTGTTCTTCTTTCTTATAGAAATATCTATTAAATCCTTTTAAATCCATTTAAAAATTGTATTGTCTTTTTATTGATGAGTGATAAAACTTCTTTATATATTCTGGATATAAATGTTCCTTATTAGATATACAATTTGCAAATATTGTCTCCATTTCCATGGATTATCTTTTCACTTTTTTAATAGTGTCCTTTGAAGCACAAAAGTTTTCAATTTTGATAAAAGTGAAAGTTGCTCAACTTTGTCCGACTCTTTGCAGTGTCTGACTATACAGTCCATGGAATTCTCCAGGCCAAAGTACTAGAGTGGGTAGCCTTTCCCTTCTCCAGGGATCTTCCCAACCCAGGGATTGAACCCAGGTCTCTTGCATTGCAGGCAGATTCTTTACCAGCTGAGTTACAGGGAAGCCCAAGAATACTGGAGTGGGTAGCCTATCCCTTCTCCAGCAGATCTTCCTGACCCAGGAATCAAACCGGGGTCTCCTGCATTGCAGAGGATTCTTTACCAACTGAACTTCCATTTATGTACTTGGGCTTCCCAGGTGGCACTAGTGGTAAAGAATCTTTCTGCCAATAAAGGAGACATTAGACACAAGGGTTCGATCCCTGGGTTGGGAAGATCCCCTGGAGGAGGGCATGGCAACCCACTCCAGTATTCTTGCCTGGAGAATCCCATGGACAGAGAAGCCTGGCAGGCTACAGTCTAGGGGGTCTCAAAGAGTTGGACACAACTGAAGTGACTTAGCACACACACATACTATGTGTTTTGTATATAATAAATCACTGCTGAACCCAATGTCACAGAAATGGTGTCTGAGGAGGTCTTACAAATAGCTGAGAAAAGAGAAGTGAAAGGCAAAGGGAAAGATATACCCAACTGAATGTAGAGTTCCAAAGAACAGCCAGGAGAGATAAGAAAGCCTTCCTAGTCAACAGTGCAAAGAAATAAAGGAAAACAAAAGAATGAGAAAGACTAGTGATCTCTTCAAGAAAATTGGCAATACCAAGGAAATATTTCATGCAAAGATGGGCACAGTAAAGGACAGAAACAGCAAGGAACTAACAGTAGCAGAAGATATCAAGAAGATGTGGCAAGAATACACAAAGGAACTACACAAAAAAGCTCTCAATGACCCGAATAACCACAGTGATGTGGCCACTCACCTAGAGCCACTCACCCAGAACACTCAAATAATAATTGAAGTCATAGCATTATGTTAAAAAGACAAACTTGCTATATGATTTGCTACTGATTAAAGTTCTGTGGCAGTTTTACCCATTCAGTTCAGTTCAGTTCAGTTCAGTCGCTCAGTTGTGTCCGACTCTTTGCGACCCCATGAATCACAGCACGCCAGGCCTCCCTGTCCATCACCAACTCCCGGAGTTCACTCAGACTCATGTCCATTGAGTCGGTGATACCATCCAGCCATCTCATCTTCTGTCATCCCCTTCTTCTCCTGCCCCTAATCCTTCCCAGCATCAAAGTCTTTTCCAATGAGTCAACTCTTCTCGTGAGGTGGCCAAAGTACTGGAGTTTCAGCTTTAGGATCGTTCCTTCCAAAAAAATCCCAGGGCTGATCTCCTTCAGAATGGACTGATTGGATCTCCTTGCAGTCCAAGGGACTCTCAAGAGTCTTCTCCAACACCACAGTTCAAAAGCATCAATTCTTCGGCGCTCAGCCTTCTTCACAGTCCAACTCTGACATCCATACATGACCACAGGAACAACCATAGTCTTGACTAGATGGACCTTAGTTGGCAAAGTAATGTCTCTGCTTTTGAATATACTATCTAGGTTGGACATAACTTTCCTTCCAAGGAGTAAGCGTCTTTTCATTTCATGGCTGCAGTCACCATCTGCAGTGATTTTGGAGCCCCCAAAAATAAAGTCTGACGCTGTTTCCACTGTTTCCCCATCTATTTCCCATGAAGTGATGGGACCGGATGTCATGATCTTTGTTTTCTGAATGTTGAGCTTTAAGCCAACTTTTTCACTCTCCTCTTTCACTTTCATCAAGAGTCCCAGGGCTGATCTCCTTCAGAATGGACTGATTGGATCTCCTTGCAGTCCAAGGGACTCTCAAGAGTCTTCTCCAACACCACAGTTCAAAAGCATCAATTCTTCGGCGCTCAGCCTTCTTCACAGTCCAACTCTGACATCCATACATGACCACAGGAACAACCATAGTCTTGACTAGATGGACCTTAGTTGGCAAAGTAATGTCTCTGCTTTTGAATATACTATCTAGGTTGGACATAACTTTCCTTCCAAGGAGTAAGCGTCTTTTCATTTCATGGCTGCAGTCACCATCTGCAGTGATTTTGGAGCCCCCAAAAATAAAGTCTGACGCTGTTTCCACTGTTTCCCCATCTATTTCCCATGAAGTGATGGGACCGGATGTCATGATCTTTGTTTTCTGAATGTTGAGCTTTAAGCCAACTTTTTCACTCTCCTCTTTCACTTTCATCAAGAGACTTTTTAGTTCCTCCTCACTTTCTGCCATAAGGGTGGTGTCATCTGCATATCTGAGGTTATTGATATTTCTCCCGACAATCTTGATTCCAGCTTGTGTTTCTTCCAGTCCAGCATTTCTCATGATGTACTCGTAAAGCACAAAGACCAGAAATAGCTTTTTTAAGAATAGTTTTATGGTTCATGAAAATTATTCTGTGATAGAAACAGGACTAAAGTTAACTTTCTAAAGAAAGTAGAAAATTTACCTTTACATACCTACACCGAATGATTTACATTTCATACCTACACTACTCTGGATGAAGGATTTATACCTCTGCAGAAGAAAAAAACCCACTTATATCTGTGCAGTTGAATAGTCTTATCTGAAGCCACAGTTTTAAAAAGGAAATAAAGCTGGAAAATGTAAAATGGAGTATGAAGTCAAGTGGGTCTTAGGAAGTATTACTATGAACAAAGTGATGGAATTCCAGCTGAGCTATTTAAAATCCTAAAAGATGATGCTGTTAAAGTGCTGCACTCAATATGCCAGAAAATTTGCAAAACTCAGCAACGGCCACAAGACTATAAAAGCTGAGTTTTCATTCCAATCCCAAAGAAACGCAATGACAAAGAATGTTCAAACTACCATACAACTACACATGCTAGCAAGGAAATGCCCAAAATCCTTCAAGCTAGGCTTCAGTAGTATGTGAACTGAGAACTTCCAGATGTACAAGATGGCTTTAGAAAAGGCAGAGAAACCAGAGGTCAAATTGCCAACTTTCATCGGTTGGTTAAAAAAGCAAAGGAATTCCAGAAAAACATCTGCTTCATTGACTATGCTAAAGCCTTTGACTGTGTGGATCACAACAAACTGTGGAAAATTCTTAAGGAGATGGGAATACCAGACCACTTGATCTGCTTCCTGAGAAATTTGTATGCAGGTCAAGAAGTAACAGTTAGAAGCAGACATGGAAAAATGGTTTGGTTCCAAATTGGGAAAGGAGTACGTCAAGGCTGTATATTGTCACTCTGCTTATTTAACTTCTCTGCAGAGTACATCATGCAAAATCCAGGACTGGATGGATCACAAGCTGGAATCAAGATTGCTGGGAGAAGTATCAACAACCTCAGATATGCAGATGATATCACGCTAATGGCAGAAAGTGAAGAGGAACTAAAGAATCTCTTGATGAGGGTTAAAGAGGAAAGTGAAAAAGCTGTCTTAAAACTCAACTTCCAAATCTAAGATTATGGCATCCAGTTGCATCACTTCATGGCAAATAGATGCGGAGAAAGTGGCAACAGTGACAGATTTTATTTTCTTGGGCTCCAGAATAATTGTAGACAGTGACTGCAGTCATGAAATTAAAAGATGCTTGCTCCTTGGAAGATAAGCTATGACAGACCTAGACAACATATTAAAAAGCAGAAATATTACTTTGCCCACAAATCTCTGTATGATTAAAGCTATGTTTTTTCCAGTAGTCATGTGCGGATGTGAGAGTTAGACCATAAAGAAGGCTCGTACCAAAGAACTGATGCTTTCTAACTGTGATGCTAAAGAAGACTCTTGAGAGTCTCTTGGACAGCAAGGAGGTCAAACCAGTCAATCCTAAAGGAAATCAACCCTGAAAATTCATTGCAAGGACTGATGCTGAATGTGAAGCTCCAATCCTTTGGCCATGTGATGTGAGGAAACAACTCATTGGAAAAGACTTGATGCTGGAAGAGATTGAGGGCAGGAAGAGAAGGTGGCAGCAGAGGATCAGATGGTAGGATGTCATCATCAACTCAGTGGACATGAGTTTTAGCAAACTGGGAGATAGTGAAGGACAGGAAAGCCTGGGATATTGCAGTCCACAGGTTTGAAAGAGTCAGACACGACTTAGTGACTGAACAACAACAATGAAAGATTATGTTTATGTGTTCTGCTAAGAACTTCGTAGTTTTAGCTGTTACATTTAGGTCTATGATCCACTTTAAGTTAAATACACTTTTGTGTATGGTGTGAGGTAGGGATCCAACTTCATTCCAGTGCTTGTGGATATCCAGTTGCCCCAGCATCTGTTGTTGAAAGGACTATTCTTTCCCTCTATTGAATTATTTTGCCACTCTCATTGATGATCAACAGACCATAAATGTAAGGGTTTATTTCTACTTCCTCATTTTAAGATAACTGTTACTTTCTTGTTACATAAGAAATATTTGCTCACCACAGAAGTTTTGGAAAATATGATAAACAACAACAAAGAATATATTAAAATATGCTATCATCTCTTCATCTAGTGTAAACCAGATTTTTGAAACCTGATTTCAAAATATTTTTGAGACATGTTTTCTTGTAAATCAAAAACCAGCGGCAGGGGATTGTATGAGTTTCAAAAACTCATGTGCAGCCAGAGTTGAGAACCACACTGAGAAAGGCCGTCATGGTCTGTTCAGATGTGCTCAGATGAGCTCTGAGGTTGAGACTTGGGCAAGCATCTCAGGAAGTAAGCTCTCCTGGAAGGCATCCCGGCAGCCCAGTTGTCAGGGGAGCCGGGGCGTGCGGAGTGCCAGGTCTTCCTCGGGCGCCGCCCTCCAGCCCCTGTCAGTCTTAGGAAAGCCCACCTCTGCTGCTTCTCCTCTAGTGGCCCGCCAGACTCAGGACTCAGCCTCCCGCCGTCTCTGCCACCACTGCTTCTGCTTCTGTTTGCTTTTTTCCCGATGTCTCTTTTCCTAGGTCTCAAAATCACAACCCTCCAAGAGAAGATCTGATTGGTGTTTCACCATTCAACATGAAGCAACATGGAATCTTCCATCCAGCTCACTGGAGATGACCATATAATTTGGCATTCCAGTTGGGACCCTCTTGAGAGTGAATATGAGGGCTGATTGTAATGGAGCCAGAGTAACGGGTATAAATCAAGACTGTGCCGGACAGACTAGTCTGTATGATCACCCTACTTACGGGCTACTGATTTGCCTTAGATTAACTCTAACATTTTCCAAATGTGCTGTGTGTGTGAAACACTACATTTTATATCCTCCCCTTCCTACATCTTTCTTGGTGGTTTACAGTCCCATTAACATATTAAAGGCTGAGAAGAAATCTAAGTAACTTTTCAAAAGATTTTTTTGATGTGGACCCTTTTTAAGGTCTTTATTGAATTTGTTACAGTATTGCTTCTGTTTTATATTTTGGTTTTTTGGCCATGAGGCATGTGGGATCTTCGCTCTTCAACCAGGGATTGAACCTGCACCCCTTGCAATGGAGGGCAAAGTCTCAACCCCTGGATGGCAGGGAATCCCAATCTAAGTAACTTTACTTGACATCTTCCATGTTCCCTTGATTGTTTTCCCTTTATGTAACATGTGTTTGGTGGACCTCTTTTCAGCCTAGATTCTTCCTTTTACCTCTGGCAGCCTGGCTCCAGCCAGTTGGGGTTCCCCTTCCCTTCCCCTTGAACTCAGTGGTTGGGTCAAGGATGGTCACGTGACAGAACTGGGGCAAAGGAGGACATTGATTCCAGAACTTGTCCGAAGCTTACCAAAGGTGTTCTTGCTCCTCTCTCCTCCACTAGAAGAGAGAAGTAAAGGCACAATTACTGCAACCATGAAGTGAAAATCAGCCTAACTGCGCCATCTGCTCCCACAAGTGCAGAAAAGAAAGCCTCTGTGTCCTACCCCATCTAAGGATAATGAAATATTGGATGACTCCGCAGGTTCCCAGCAGAGATTAAAAGTGGCAATTGTCCCTGTCAATGACCAACTCAGAGGCCATCCAAAAGGAAAACTGGGAGGAGAGAAGATAATTTCCCTAGAAAGAAACCAGGCGACATTGTTGATCCATTGATTGACTGGGTGATTAGCCAATGAAATATGTTTTGTTCCTAAGCCTATTTGGTTCGGGTTCTCTTTTGCCAACAATTTTTAAAGAGCCAACTGGGGGCAAACTGATTTTTGTCTTAGTTTTCTAGACTACAATCTTCTGGACCAGAATAGTAGGGGAGGGAGGAAGTATCACATGTCACAGGTGCAAGCGGCTGCTGATGGCTGGTGACAACTTGCTCAGGAGAGACTTGTGGTCTGTCAGCCTGGCAGTAGTCAGCTTTTTCTTTGACAATTTAACAAGAATGATTTCTTATGTCATCAAATATACTTTCACAGCATGATTTATAATCACTGCATAGTACTCCATTGTATGCATTTAATGTCGATTTACTTAATCAGTCCCCTATTTTTGTCCTTTTTAAAAATGATTATAAATAATGGTATGATGAACATCTTGTGCATAATTGTTTGTGTCTACCTTTGCTTATTTTCTTATGATTAATAACCAGAAATAGAATTGCTAGGTCAGGTGGTATGATGTTGTCTTAAAGCTTTAAACACCAGTGCCAATTGCCCTCCAGGAACATTGCATTAATTTACATGCTCATGAAAAAGGGGTTGCCCAAGAATTCACACTTGGTCATTTAAAAATCTTTGCCAATCAACTATATGTCAATAAAATAAATTTTAAAAAATATTTGTCAGTTGATGGGTAGGAAATAGGATCTCATTGTTCTAATGTGTCTTCACTTTGTCATTGATTGGCCATCACTAACTTTATAGCTTACTCTAGTCCAAGAATTAGGAAAGGTCTGCAAAGGACACTGACAACAAATACACACACAGCAGATGAGCCCAACCCTGAAGCCCGTGGTGGCGAGGGGGTGCCTGCGAGCCGAGAAGGGGTCACGTAAGAGCATCATCTCCCAGAGGTGTGGAGCCAGGTCTGGGACATGCAAGGGAAGAGCCCAAGAGGAAAGGGCAGGACACGAAGGAGGGCAGGCTTTACTGAATGGTGCATTTCCTCCTTATGGAGCGACCCAAAAGGACAGAAGAAGAAGATGAGAGGAGGAAAAGAAACCCAATCCTTTCCAGAGGAGAAGAGGGCAGCTTGGGGGTCAGAGGGCACCTCCAGCCCACCACCCCCCAAGCCCCCCAAAACTTCATACTCCACACCTGCCTCTCCTGGGCTAAAGGCCAGTTCTCATTTCAGAAGTAGAACTGGACATATTTTGTGTTTCGTCTGAGGCACCTGCAGGCATGCGTTTCTTCTGGATGGCTCTGCTCTGGGCCCTCTTTTCCTATTTGAAATTTCTTTTCTCACCACCTCTTGCCTGTGGGTTTGGGCTGCTTCATGCACTGTACCCCAAAGACACTGGAACCTAAGACTGACTTTAAAAACATGCTTTTTTATTTTTAACTGACTGCAAAATACACACAGTCACAGAGCCAGGAAGAAATGAAGAAATGCATAGAATTCTACCACCAGAATAAGGACGACTAACATGATAATCTACATACTTAGCGGTTTTCCTTGGCATATATGTATGTCATCTTTTCAAAATATGATGTCTAAAGGAACTTTCTTCTCAAGCCCTCCCCCTCCACCTCCTTTACTCATTTACTCCAAATAAAATGCATGTGGAAGATTCATGAACTTCCTGGAAAAAGAGAGAACCTGACTGCTTTAGAGAACATTCTCTGTGATAAACATGAAGTGACCACCTTATCAGACATTTCAGAGATTTCCTTTTATCATGTGACTTGTCAGATATGACTTGTCAGATGGCCGTTGCCTCCTATGCTTCTGGGAGGTTTTTGTGAAAGGATTCTTTCTTGTCTTGAACAACCATAGAAGGAAAATCAGATCCGCGGGAACAGTCCCGGTGGCTGAAGGATCTGGGGAGAACAGATCCCTCCTGTGTGGACAGAAGCCGAATGAGGTGACTGAGGACAGGGGTTCCCGCTCGGGGTAGCAGGCAAGTTTCCAGACGGGCTCACAGGGCCTGCATCGGCCCCGCTCAGGACCCAGCGTGGCCTTGCGGCCCAGACACAACACTGCTTCTGGCCACTTCTTTGGTGCCCCTGACCCCGCCTCCTGGGTGCTGGAGGTGATTAAGTCCAAGTTTACCGCTGACGTCCTGTGGGTGGATGGAGGTGTCCCAGTACAGTGGCCGCCAAGCACGACTGCACTCCAGGGCACCCACGTCCTGCCCTGCTCGGCTCGAAGGCTCCGGCCAACAGGAGTTCCCCTCCACTTGGCAGAGGAGCTCTAAGTCCAACTTGGCCATCTGAAGTCTGAGAATCTGGAGGTGGGATTAGGAAGTCCTGGAACTTCAGTTGGCTCATCTAATTCCATGAGATTTCTTTAAAAAGACTAATAAATTTATTATCTTGACAAAACAAAGATAATTTTCCTTCGGACCCTTTGTTGATCCTTTATCCTCTTTAAGGAGACTTCAGAGCAGTGCATCTCCAAGTGTGTCCCAGACGAGCAGGATCAACTTGTCAGAAGAGCACGTCATGGCTCCCTCAGCCCTGCTGAGTCTGAACATCAGATGTGCTGTGTGATCTGCAGTCAACAGCGAATTGCTAAGAGCTTCAGAAAACAAACGTGTGGATGCAACTAGGAATGACCAAAAAAAGCAAGAAGCATTCTAATGGAGCTCCGTTTGGGACAGATTTGGGAGAAAGACCTTGTTGACCCCTGTCCTCAGAGGCCCAAGTGCACAGTCAGAATACAATGGCCAAGGGAATTCCCGGAGGGCGCAGTGGTTAGCACTCAGCACTTCCACTGCAGGGGCCGTGGGTTTGATCCCTGGTGGGGGAGCTAAGAGCCCGCAAGCTGTGTGGTGCAGCCAAAAAACGAACAAAAAAAAAAAAAAAAATCCAATGGCCAGAGCGAGTGGCAGCCCTGAAATGCTCACCTCCCTGAACTCTCGCCCCTCTCTTCCTCCCGCCAAGTTCCCCACTCCTCTCCCCGTCCCTCTCCTCCTGCCCTCACATTTGATTTTCTTGCCCTGAAGAATCTCCTGCATAATCAACTCCCCCTCCAGGAAGTCTGTCCTGACCATCCCTTTGCCCAATGCCCACGACATTCTGTCTGAATCCTTTTCCAAGCTCTTGGACTTCTAGGAAAGGAGATCTGGGCTGGAGTCACCCTTGTCACCCCCGCAAAGGAGCCTGCCACAGAAAGGATGAACACAGCTGGGATGCAGGAGCAGCAGATAAGAAATCCTAGCAAAGAGCATTAGTTAGACAGGACTTTGAGAGAAGGAGAATGAAAAAGCACAGAAATAAGTTAGCATCTGAACGCCGACATGACTTACCAAGATAAACTGGCCCTTGAGTTCCCAGTTTAAAGATCAATTGTCACATTAATGTTAAATTTTATTTAAATATGCCTGTTTCTTCACAGTGGGCATTCAATAAAATATCCCAATGGAATAGAATATAGCAGAAAAGAAGGAAAGTTCAGTGAAGATGGTCATCACTTTATCTCACATACTAGTAGAGTAATGCTCAAAATTCTCCAAGTCAGGCTTCAGCAATACGTGAACTGTGAACTTCCTGATGTTCAAGCTGGTTTTAGAAAAGGCAGAGGAACCAAAGATCAAATTGCCAACATCCGCTGGATCATGGAAAAAGCAAGAGAGTTCCAGAAAAACATCTATTTCTGCATTATTGACTATGCCAAAGCCTTTGACTGTGTGGATCACAATAAACTGTGGAAAATTCTGAAAGAGACTGGAATACCAGACCACCTGACCTGCCTCTTGAGAAATCTGTATGCAGGTCAGGAAGCAACAGTTAGAACTGGACATGGAACAACAGACTGGTTCCAAATAGGAAAAGGAGTCCGTCAAGGCTGTATATTGGGAGATGGTGATGGACAGGGAGGCTTGGCGTGCTGTGATTCATGGGGTCGCAAAGAGTCGGACAGGACTGAGCGACTGAACTGAACTGAAAGGTAAAACCAGCTGCATCCATGCACATCTCTAAGACTTGTGTCCCTCCAAGGGGGTCATCCCCCTGCTTCCTTCTGCCACCAGTGCAGGATGCGCCTTTGTGTAATTCAGGGGTCACCAACCTCCACGGACTGAAACTACCGTCAAATCAGCAGTGGCAATAGATCAGAAATAAAGTGCACAATAAATGTAAAGAGCTTGAATCATCCCCAAACCATCTCTCCCCACCGCCCTCCACCCCATGGTCCACAGAAAAAGTATCTTCCACAAAATCGCTCCCTGGTGCCAAAATGGTTGGAGACTCTGGTGTAATTAACGTTGAGCCCTTTAATTTTCTGCCACTTGACCATGTGCTTTCCAGCAACGTGAGTCTTCATTTCCCCAGCCTTCTCTGTCACTTTGATCTTTCATTTCAGGAATGGAACTGTTGAAAGGCAGCCTCGGAATCCTGCGAAGTTAGAACAACTTTTCTTGTTTTAGGCTCCTCCTCAACCCCCTGCTTCATGTTGATCGGCTGAATGCAGTTCAAAGCCACAACATTCAGAACATCTTGCACAGACTGATGGCAGGAGCTGAGACCTCAGAAAACTGTCCCATGCTTCCTGTCCAGCCCAGTTGCTGCCGCCCTTGATCCCAAGCTCTGTGACAATCAGGGAATCCCATCTGTAGCCATAGTATATTCAAACTGTAGCTGTTTTCACCAGATAGTGGGGATCAGAATCAGCTGTGCTTCTAAAGGCCTGTGAGCCCAGGGGTGCACGGGAGCCTGCCTGACCTTTAGACTCCTGCTTGAGCATTGGCAGGCTGTGTGCCGCTGACTTGTGACCTCACCTCCCTGGGCTCAGGGCCCCTCCCCTGTTAAATCCCCACCTCATAGGGAGGTGGTGAGAAAAGCACAGAGAGTATTTGGCACAGTGACCAGCACAGAGGAAGGGCCCAATAAAACATAGCCTATAGCTGATCACATGGACCACAGGCTGTCTAACTCAGTGAAACTAAGCCATGCCCGCGGGGCCACCCAAGACGGGCGGGTCAAAGCGGAGAGGTCTGATGGAATGTGGTCCACTGGAGAAGTGCATGGCAAACCACTTAAGTATTCTTGCCTTGAGAACTCCATGAACAATATGAAAAGGCAAAATGATAGGATACTGAAAGAGGAACTTCCCAGGTCGGTAGGTTCCCAATATGCTACTGGAGATGAGTGGAGAAATAATACAGAAAGAATGAAAGGATGGAGCCAAAGCAAAAACAATACCCAGTTGTGGATGTAACTGGTGATAGAAGCAAGGTCCAATGCTGTAAAGAGCAATATTGCATAGGACTCTGGAATGCTAGGTTTATGAATCACGGCAAATTGGACGTGGTCAAACGAGACGGCAAGAGTGAATGTCGACATTCTAGGAATCAGCGAACTAAAATGGACTGGAATAGGTGAATTTAACTCAAATGACCATTATATCTACTACTGCAGGCAAGAATCCCTTAGAAGAAATGAAGTAGCCTTCATGGTCAACAAAAGAGTCCGAAATGCAGTACTTGGATGCAATCTCAAAAATGACAGAATGATCTCTGTTCGTTTCCAAGGCAAACCATTCAATACCACGGTAATTCAAGCCTATGCTCCAACCAGTAATGCTGAAGAAGCAGATGTTGAACGGTTCTATGAAGATCTACAAGACCTTTTAGAACTAACACCCACAAAAGATGTCCTTTTCATTATAGGGGACTGGAATGCAAAAATAGGAAGTCAAGAAACACCTAGATGATGCTGTGAAAGTGCTGCACTCAATATGCCAGCTAATTTGGAAAACTCAGCAGTGGCCACAGGACTGGAAAAGGTCAGCTTTCATTCCAATCCCAAAGAAAGGCAATGCCAAAGAATGCTTAAACTACCACACAGTTGCACTCATCTCACATGCTAGTAAAGTAATGCTCAAAATTCTCCAAGCCAGGCTTCAGCAATATGTGAAATGTGAACTTCCAGATGTTCAAGCTGGTCTTAGAAAAGGCAGAGGAACAAGAGATCAAATTGCCAACATCCGCTGGATCATGGAAAAAGCAAGAGAGTTCCAGAAAAACATCTATTTCTGCTTTATTGATTATGCCAAATCCTTTGACTGTGTGGATCACAATAAACTGTGGAAAATTCTGAAAGAGATGGGAATACCAGATGACCTGACCTGCCTCTTGAGAAACCTATATGCAGGTCAGGAAGCAACAGTTAGAACTGGACATGGAACAACAGACTGGTTCCAAATAGGAAAAGGAGTACGTTAAGGCTGTATGTTGTCACCCTGCTTATTTAACTTCTATGCAGAGTACATCATGAGAAATGCTGGGCTGGAAGAAGCACAAGCTGGAATCCAGATTGCTGGGAGAAATATCAATAACCTCAGATATGAAGATGACACATCCTTATGGCAGAAAGTGAAGAGGAACTAAAAAGCCTCTTGATGAAAGAGAAAGACTAGCATGAAAAAGTTGGCTTAAAGCTCAATAGTTAGAAAACGAAGATCATGGCATCTGGTCCCATCACTTCAATGGCAAATAGATAGGGAAACAGTGGAAATAGTGTCAGACTATTTTGGGGGGCTCCAAAATCACTGCAGCTGGTGATTGCAGCCATGAAATTAAAAGATGCTTATTCCTTGGAAGGAAAGTTATGACCAACCTAGATAGCATATTGCAAAGCAGAGACATTACTTTGGCAACAAAGGTCTGTCTAGTCAAGGCCATGGTTTTTCCAGTGGTCATGTATGGATGTGATAGTTGGACTTGAAGAAAGTTGAGCACCGAAGAATTGATGCTTTTGAACTGTGGTGTTGGAGAAGACTCTTGAGAGTCCCTTAGACTGCAAGGAGATCCAACCAGTCCATCCTAAAGGAGATAGTCCTGGGTGTTCATTGGAAGTGAAGTGAAGTGAAGTCGCTCAGTCGTGTCCGACTTTTTGCGACCCCACGGACTGTAGCCCACCAGGCTCCTCTCTCCATAGGATTCTCCAGGCAAGAATACTGGAGTGGGTTGCCATTTCCTTCTCCAGGGGATCTTCCCGACCCAGGGATTGAACCCAGGTCTCCTGCATTGCAGGCAGATGCTTTAACCTCTGAGCCACCAGGGAAGCTAAAGCTGAAACTCCAGTACTTTGGCCACCTCATGCGAAGAGTTGACTCATTGGAAAAGACGCTGATGCTGGGAGGGATTGGGAGCAGAAGGAGAAGGGGACAACAGAGGATGAGATGGCTGGATGGCATCACCGACTCGTTAGACATGAGTCTGAGTGAACTCCGGGAGTTGGTGATGGACAGGGAGGCCTGGCATGCTGCAATTCATGGGGTCGAGAAGAGTCGGACACGACTGAGCGACTGAATGGAACTGAACTGATAGCTGATAATGGTGACGGTAACTGACATTCCTGACTGCCTTCCGTCTGGGATCCTTGGTATCTGTTTGCTGTCTTTTTTGCTACTTACCTCTCTCTCACCGACTGCTGTCAGATATGCTGAAGCCTGTTCCCGAACACAGCAACCCCGCCAGGCGTCATCTCATAGCACAATCCCCCCACCTTTTCTCAAAGCCAGACTCTTCCTCTCTGTCCTCTCATATATATCAGCCTGATGGTCAGATCCCTGTTTTTTAACAACTTGAAACAGAGATGATGTCATTTAGTTCCTGCTGAATGAATGAATGAATGCAAAAAGTAACTCTGCCCAGCTCCACATTCTAACTCCTGCTGGGTCCCCGCTTTGTCCGTTCTCCTCTGTCCCTTGGGCTCTGATTCCTCCAGGGAGAGGGGGTCTCGTCTCTCCTGGTTGCTCATGTGCACCTCCCAGTTTTCCACTGGGACCCGCATGCCCTCTGTTCTGGGGAACAGTGGGAGCCAGGCAGCCAGACTGAGCTCAATCATGGCAGAGGATCAATGCCCACTCTCTACCAGGGAAAAAGGGCCAGGCGTGGGGTAAGGCTGCACTGTTTAGAACAGCGACCTAGAGCCTTTCCTTCTCCATCTAACTTCACGCAGAAGCAAAAAACTTTTATCTGAAAGTCCTTTGGTTTTAAACATTATCAAACAATGTGCATTGAAGAGCACCAGATGTGTGTTCAACATTTCACTAAAGGCTGAGGATAAGAAAGATGGACTGTATTGCTGTGAATATCAAGAAGGTTTCCCTTACCATTTTAGAATAAAACATGCCTTCCTGCTCTCTACTTTACTGGTGACCCCAGCTCCGTTATAGACTCGAATATCCTCTCCAGAAAAAGCAAAAGGCTAAGGACAGTGGAGTGGAGAATGAGATCACAGCACATGTTATTTGACTCCTGGTTAGTAACATTTTCATATCAACTCAATAAACATGATACAGCATTTTGGTCCAGATAAACACAGAGGTACCAATTCAATATAGTTAAAACTAAATGTAATAGTAATATTTAACTCTGACTTCCTTTTTCATTTGAAGAAAAATCTTTTCACCCTTCCATGCTACATGGGCCATGTTCCAGACCTTTCAACTTCCACTGTGTTCGTTGATGCAAGGAACAGAGATGCTGGAAAGTGACCTCCCAGGATGGCCAGGAAAGGACGCGGGTGGGAATTAGAAAGACAGGACCTCCCAGTAGCTCAGCCGCAGCCACGCAGCCAAGACTTGCAGACGCTGGAAGGCAGCTCAGGACATTGAAGGGCCCAGCACAGCTCTTGAGACTGGGTCTTCTCACCACTTACTCAGCAGGAGTTTCCTGATCCTCTGCCCTTACTGACAGCCCGACTCCGCCTCGGTGTCTGTTATTCCTGTCTTTCCCTTGAATTCCCATACCCTCTGGCCAGCAGAGCTGATACCTTGCATGTCTTGTGTTTTTTCTTTATGCTAACTTGGGTTTTCTTCTGGGCCTCTCAGTCCCAGCTATGTGATGTGCAGATGAATCTTTCCTGCTTCTGGTTCTGAGGCTGTGGAGCTACTGGGCACAAAGCCTTTCTGGGTCCCTCCGTCTCTTGATTATAGAAGATAGGCTTCCTTCAGCCTCCATGACCTTCTCTGAGTTCCAATGGGCAGGTTCAAACAGTTGTTAATGAGGGAGGGAGGGGATGCAGAGACTAGGGAGAAGCAGTCAGAAAACAATAGTGCAGCCTTGGGGTGGGGTCCTCTTTCCCCCTCAAGGGACACATAACAATATCTTTGAGCTCTTCTGCGGGAGGAGCCTGGTAGGCTGCAGTCCATGGGGTCACTAGAAATCGGACACAACTGAGCGACTTCACTTTCACTTTTCACTTTCGTGCATTGGAGAAGGAAATGGCAACCCATTCCAGTGTTCATACCTGGAGAATCCCAAGGACGGGGGAGCCTGGTGGGCTGCCGTCTATGGGGTCGCACAGAGTTGGACACGACTGAAGTGACTTAGCAGCAGCAGCAGCAGATACTGAAACTCCCACCAGGTGGAAGAAGTTAAGTGTATGCTGCCCATCAGCATGTAGACTTCAGACCAGTTGGAACCAGAAGGTTGATGATGCTGTCTCCCACTAACCTCACCACCAATCCATCAGAAAAATGTCCACGAGCTGATCACAGCCTCCTCTTTGAACCATTATAATGAAACTCCTCGCTACCCCTTCCAGGTTGGGATACACAGTTTTGAGAGCATTAGCCTGCTGTGGCCCCATGTGCTTGAGAAAGCAATAATTCTATTTTTTCTTATTGTTTTTGTTTAGTCTCTAAGTCATGTCCAGCTCTCTTGTAACCCCATGGGCTGTAGCCTGTCAGGCTCCACTGTCCATGGGATTTCCCAGGCAAGAATACTGGAGCGGGTTGCCATTTCCTTTCCAGGGGATCTTCCCTACCCAGAGATCGAACCTGCATCTCCTGCATTGGCAGATGAATTCTTTACCACTGAAGCACCCCAAAACTCTGTCTCTGAGATTTAATTTGATGTCAGGGTACAGAGGCTGGATTTGGCATCAGTTCCATTTCTCCACTGATGAATTATCTCATTTCCCCTCTTTGAATCCTGTCAAAGAGATACTCAGATTTCAGCAGCTAGTCACTAGTCTCTGCCTGGGACATGTTCTGCTCTGGGCCAGCTCAGAGGTTACAGGCCAGCATATGGATTAGCTCCACAGTTAGGTCAGAAGACAATAAAGCCATCTTTGGCATCTCCCTAAGTCCAGTACCATTAGTCAGGTCCCAGATATTAGTCAGATCCATGTCAGGAACACTCAAGTTTTCTAGCAAGATGCTAGACTGAGGTCCATGAGGACCAGGTGTGGGTCCTCCAACTCTCAGCTGCTCCTTATTTTATAGAACAAAACCCATTGGTTCGCATTCATGGAAATATTTTTTGGAATATGGAACACCACCCCATGCTTCTGTGCTTGGCTAAGTCCTGCTCAGTCAAAGCCCAGTTCAGCAGATTAATTTCTGCGCTGCCTCCATCATTATCTCAGCTTGAGAAGGTCATCTCAACTTCTCTGGAGCCCCAGTACATTGTGGACGTGCATCAGTCACATGTTCGCCCCTTGTACTGTCGTGGTTTATTTAGCCATTGTAGTGAGCAACTGTCATTTACAATGACCTCAGATCTTTTGAACTGCTTCCCCGTATTCTGCTGATTTCCCCATGGTATAAATCTCAATGTCTCATTAAAGAATGTCTTACATTTCCCAAGCTCTGGCACTAGAGTACAGCTACTGATTTATAACCTGCCAGTCAGATACGCTCCTGCAAGACTTGGATTCGGATCTAACTTTCATGGGACAAGAAGCAGAACATGGGCCATTCATTCTACTGCCTTGAATAATGACAGATGTGATGTGGTGAGAGAGCAGGCAGTGGTGGCCACGGTTTTCCAATTCAGAGGTTCTTGTCTGTGTCAATGATAGCTTGTCTTTTAGCAGAAGCTATTTTGGTGGAGCCTTGGAAGCCCAGCCCGGAGCTTGTTTCTTTCCAATGATTCTGTGAGATATTTATAAACCTTAATTAACCCCTTTCGGCTTAAACTATCTACAGTGGATCATATTGTCTGCAACCAAGATCCTTGGCCTTTTTTCTATCAGACTGAACCTCATGAAAGCAGGAACCATGCCAGATCTGTTTCTGTATCCCTCATACTTAGCACAGGCTTCTCAGGGGGCACCAGTGGTAAAGAACTCAACTGCCAATATAGGAGGCTGGGTTCCATCCCTGGGCTGGGAAGATCCCCTGGAGGAGGGCATGGCAGTCCACTTCAGTAATCCTGCCTGGAGAATCCCATGGACAGAGGAGCCTGGTGGCTACAATCCAAAGGGTCGTAAAGAGTTGGGCATGACTGAAGTGACTTAGCATGCATGCATGCAACTCTTAGCACAGTTGCAGCACGTAGTAAGTAGGTTTTCAATAAATGCTTGAGGAACTCTTTTAGTCATCAATACATGTTTACCTGTATACAACTCTTTCTAAATAGTATTTTTGTTGAAGGTAAAACCGTTCTTTTACCTGCTTACACAGATTATTATCCATCCAAGCAACTGTGCTGGGCTATGCATATCAGGTAGAATAAGATGCAGTCTTCATTCCTCCTCAAACCATTGGGGAGACCTGTCATTTTACTATATAAATTTGATGTCTAGCTCGTTCATGGAGTGAGAAAGAAAGCAAGTGAGATGATATTTGGCTGTCCTAAAATGGGGTAGATTGAATGCTAGAAATCCTGTTTATGGAATTTCTAAAATATTCCCCATTTAACCAGCATCAACTCTTGATTATTTCCTCCCTGATTGCAAGGAAAAAAGCTCTGACCATCTTCAAGAAGCTGATCAATCAAGTAACATTTATATGGGACTTTGAGACTTTTTAAAAAAGTGTGGCAGCATCTTATGTTCTGGGAATTTATTTCAAAAAACATGATGAAGCAGAACTGGAAAAACTTGACTTGGTTGAATCTGGGAATCCATCCAGTTTCCCTAGCCTGCTCCTCTGTTTAAATCTTTCCTCTAACAATCTCAATGCTGGGAATAGACTCTTCATCCAGCAGATAACGCAGAGCATCACTCAGAACAGAGCTGCCCTCACTGAAATCTTTCTGAAAGTAGGACATATCATTAAGTGTTTCATTTCCACAGGGTGCCCCTGTTGGGATCCAGGGTTTATAGAAAATCAGAGCAACATGCAGTTGAGGGGACAATGAAGGAGAGAGAAAATAATCAGTAGCTCAAAAGCAGAAAAGATAGAGCTTAATCTGCCGACAACCTTTGGATAGATTTTATGTGTCTCTATTTTCTCCATTGCCTTGGAAAAACTACTCTACTTTAACTCTCCTGAAATCCCAAGTTTCCTCACATAATATCCATTCTTGGCATTTACTTCTTGCCAAACACTGAGCTAAAAGCTTTCCCTGCATTATCTCACTTAATCCTCACACTGACCCTCAGTGGTATGTATTTGAATTCCAGTGTTACGGATGAGAAAACAGCTCAGAGTCAGTATAGAAGGAACTGTGCTAAGACCACACAGGCAAGCATTCAAGCTCTGGTTGTTCTGGCTCCAAAAATTGTGCACTCGCAACTATTCACAGCTAGCCAGCAACAAGGAACGCAAGAGGAAGTTCCAAAACTTCCTTTAGTACTTTTCAGCATTTGGAAGAACTCAGAATCGTTCGCATCCTTTGCAGGCAGATTCTTTACCATCTGAGCCACCAGGGAAGCCCTTTGCATCCTTCTACTCCTTCAAAATGGAGTCCTTTTTGGATTATTTTCAATAGATAAGCCCTAAGGTATATGAAAGTCTACTATATATGTATCTTTTAAAATATTTAGTTTTTATTTTGGCTGTACTGTGCTTTAATTGTGGTACATGGGATCCTTTTTTTTTTTTAAGTTGCCACATGTGGGATCTAACCCAGGCCCCCTGATTGGGAACACAGAGTCTTAGCCACTGGACCACTAGGAAAGTCCCTCTCCATTACATTTTTAGTCAATTTACTCCATAATAGAAAATCGCATGCTCCCCACATATGGCTGGTTTCATGGTGTGTGTGTGTGTGTGTATGTGTGTGTGTATGTGTGTGTATGTGTATGAAAATCTACTAGGTGCCTTCTACAGCATGACCTTAGGGGTCTGCAAAATAAGATCTCACGTGTCTATGGTGCTTTTTTATTTACAAAAGTATCACGAGTCCATTTGCTATTCTTAATCTCTACCGTAAAACTATGAGATGCTGCTGCTGCTGCTGCTAAGTCGCTTCAGTCGTGTCCGAGTCTGTGCGACCCCATGGGATTCTCCAGGCAAGAACACTGGAGTGGGTTGCCATTTCCTTTTAATGCGCGAAAGTGAAAAGCGAAAGTGAAATCGCTCAGTCGTGCCCGACTCTTAGCGACCCCATGGACTGCAGCCTACCAGGCTCCTCTGTCTATGGGANCTGCTGCTGCTGCTGCTAAGTCGCTTCAGTCGTGTCCGAGTCTGTGCGACCCCATGGGATTCTCCAGGCAAGAACACTGGAGTGGGTTGCCATTTCCTTTTAATGCGCGAAAGTGAAAAGCGAAAGTGAAATCGCTCAGTCGTGCCCGACTCTTAGCGACCCCATGGACTGCAGCCTACCAGGCTCCTCTGTCTATGGGATTTTCCAGGCAAGAGTACTGGAGTGGGGTGCCATTGCCTTCTCCAAAACTATGAGATAGGTATTAGTATTATTAACATATTTTACACATAAGAAAAATCAAGGCTCGAAAAATGACTGCCTATGGCTGATTCCTGTTGGTGTATGGCAGAAACCAACACAATATTATAAAGCAATTATCCCTCAATTAAGAGTAAATAAATTAAAAACAAATCCTTGCAATGTCCTGGCACAGATTTTGAAGAAAAAGATAGAAGGGAAAAAAAAAGAGGATAAGCAGCATGTCATGATCACACAGCTTAAAGTGGCAAAGCCAGGCTGGGCCTGGGCATCCTCAGGCCATGGGCCTCGACACCTGCCACGACAGCGCTGCTGCCTCCGCGCCGCTGGCTCAGCTGAGCAGAAAACCCTGCCGAAGTAACAGAGCATCGGAAACAGGACTCAGAAAGCTCAGCTGCAGTTTCCCACAAAAGGATGTGTCTTCAAAACAGGCCACAATTAAGTTTACAGTGGCATAAACGTTCCTTACAGTGAGTTTCAAAAACACAATAGCAGCCAAATAGCTGCTCTTTAGAGCAAGTGGAAGAACAAAGTGTACTTTCACGATTTAGACCTCGCTTTTTACATTTCTCAAGCAGCTTTCTGGGAGGATCTGTGTGTGCTTGGAGGTGGCAGATGCTGACACTTTCCAGCACTCTGCAGCCTCCTTGAACTCCGAGGAAGGGTCTTTGTGGGCTGGTGGCTGATACTCCCCTCTCCTGGGATACTTGCTGCCCAACTTCCTACTCTCTGCAAACAACCCTCAACAAAACTCCCAAAGAAACTCTCAGAGCTGCAGTTGTCACATCAAGGGAAGTTAAAACACTGCATCTACATGCTCCAAAGTTTGAGGCTTTGTTTGCATATTTTATTTACTTATATTTTTGCATATAAGAAAACACATATGGGTTTTCTTTCAAGAATGAGAAAACATCAGTCTGGCCTGTGTCACCGTGTGAAAACTTAGATTGCTTTGGAAACCTCTTGGAGACAAAATAACACTGCAAAAATGAGAATAAAGTTTATTTTTTAGCCTTCTCTATAGACTGCCTAGTTACTAGGCTCAAAATTTGCCCAGTAAAAACAGCTGTCTCATCTTAAGCATTTAGTCATGAGACAGCTTATTTTACTGGACAAATTTTGAGCCTAGTAATGACTGAAGCAACTTAGCAGCAGCAGCAGCAGAACCTCTACACAATTTTTTTGTTTTTCAGATCTGAAAGTTCTCTCACAGGTATGGGGAAACCAAACAAAGAAAAGGGTAAGAAGTGGGTTTATTCCATTTTCTCGGGAGTGTTGTCTGATTTTTCTAGGTAGTTTCTGAACAGGGCTTAGGTAGGTAGGAAAAATACATATGCACACACAGATGTGTGTATATGTACATGTGTGCCCCCGTCTATGCACCTATTTCATTTGAACACTCTGGAAGAGGAGAACTACTCCACCCTCCTTTGGGTGTCCGGGCTTCCCTGATGGCTCAGCAGTAAAGAATTTGCTGGAAATGCGGGAGCCCCAGGAAACACAGGTTCAATTCCTGGGCTGGAAGATCCCCTGGAGAAGGGAATGGCTACCCAGTCCAGTATTCTTGCCTGGGAAAAAACCCTGGACAGAGGAGCCTGGCGGGCTACAGTCCCTGGGTTCACAAAGAGTTGGACATGACTGAGCAACTAAACACACACCTCTCTAGCATTGGGAATTATGGTAAGCCAGGATTCAAAGACTTAGGAACACATGTTAGGAAACCTAGTTCAAACCAGTGTAAACAACAATGAAAAGAAAAAGTCATGCCTCTTTAGCTCTTTTAACTGAAGAGTCTAAATGTTGTGAAGTTTCAGGCAGGGCTAGACAGGAGATATAATCACACAATGCCACAAGGCTTGGTCACCTTTCTTGGTCTTTGGTTGTTGATTTCATTCTCAGCCAGATTTTCTTTATCTGGTGGCTCCCAGAAGGTCCTAGTGTAGTCACTTACCAGCTCAGTCACTCCAGTAAAGGGAGAGTGTCATTTTCAGTAGATTTAGTAAAAATTCCTGGGTTCAGCTTGGTCTCTGTCTGTTGGGCTGAACCCCCAGGCTTACAAGGCCTGTGCTTGCCTAGCTTCAAGATCAAAGAAAGAGCTCAGAGTCAGCAACAGAGGGAGATATCAATGGTTTAATGGATAGGGGGACTTACAAGTCTAAAGCAAGGTCCTGGAGCGACACCCCAGTGTGTGGTGGACAGCAGATAGGATGAGGTAGGCAGGCTTTGTTTTTGGGATTGGAGGGAGGTTACGAGTTATAGAGGGAGGGATTGGCATCAGGTTGGCTCCTTGGTTACCAGGGAAACCAGGAGAAGCGTACTTGCCTGGGGCAAGTACTGAGGAAGGTCAGCCATGTGAGTTAGGGTGCAGGGAATACAGGCACGGGTCAGGCAGGGGATGGACAAGAGAAAGCAAGAGAGCAGTCACCTTGAGTGGCCTGCCCCTACTGTGTCCATCCCTGAACTAGTGTTGATAGATAGGCCAAGTCTGAGCCAAGTGCCCCCCCCCAAAGGTCAGAATGGGGTCAACCACTTGCACATGTGGCCTGAGAGTAGCGAGTAGGGAAGGTTTCGCCAAGCAAAATACAAGTTCTGCCACCAGAAGATGAGATGGCTGCTGGGAGGCCAAATCTACAAATGCCCACTGCATTCATAGACTCCTCGGGACAGATGAAAAACTTCTTGTTTTCTCTGGTTAGTCCCATTGTTCTCCATAAACAAAATTTTCAAAGACAGGAATCCTATTGATACTAAGTGAAGAGATTGTCGGCCTTACTTTTCCAATTCAATTGTCCTAACTCTTTACTGGTGGGGTTGACTGGATTACTCTTCAAAAATGTTTGCTGTGTAATAAAATTGCATACAATTAAACACACACACAAACACAGAGACAGCATGTAAAACTGGATACATCAGAACAAGGCTGGTGGATGGCCTCAATGTTGATTTCCTGGTTACGGTTCGATGGCTGTATAAGACATTATCATTGAGGGAAACTGCACGAAGGGTACACAGAATATCTTTGTATTATTTCTTACAGTGAATGTGCAACTACAATTATCTCAAAATAAAAACTTCAAAGGAAATTTGTTGCCCTTTTCTGGGAAAAATTCATATTTCCCAATTCCATTGATAGCAGATTTGGTCATATCTTACTTTAGCCAGTGAAATGTGAGTAAAGACAGTGCTGAACTTCTGAAGCTTTCACAGTGAGATCGTGGTCTGCTTTCTCATCTCCCTCTGCCATGATGACTGGCAGCTTTCCAGACAGAGGTGGCTGGCTGGGCCAGCCTGGGTCTTAGAGAAGAGGATAACCAGCCCATGGTGGTCAGGGAGTGCGAGCAAGAAAGCAATCTGTCCCCATGAGCCCCTGAGATGTGAGGGTTACTTGTTACTGTAGCACATCCTAGCCCCATGCCCCTCCGATTCTGTGGCTTGCTCCAGAATCATCTAAAAAGCTTGTTAAAATACAGATTTCAGAGCCCTGCCCCAGAGATTCTGATTCAGCACTTCTGGGGAGAAGGGGACTGAAAATTTGCATGTCTAACAATTTATCCTGATGTGGCTCATTGAGGACCATAAGGGAGTAGCACTAGTCTAGTTTATCTCCTTTGATAAAACTGTGATTCTCCAGTGACCCTTCTCTCCAACTTCCCCAACTTGTTCATGTCCCTTCTATCACAGGATCTATAACTGGACCTAAAACAATCCCTGATAAGTTCTCAGTGAATCTGCTGAATGAATATACGGTTCAGTGTACTTGAGAGAATCTAAGCTACCAGCTCAGGTGGAAAAATGATCTTGCTAGCCTTATAATCCCACTAAAATGACTGTGACCTTTAAAAAGTAGGCTATTACTTTTTAATGATTACAAAATAAGAAAATATCCATTGGATAAAATTTTATTTTCAAACACAGAAGTAAAAAACAGCCCACGGGGGAACCTCCCAGAGGAAGACATTATCAGATTTTGGTACATATCCTTTCTGTTTGTGTTGCTCACAGTTTTGGTGGAATTGCACGCTGTGCCAACCCAGGTTCAGGTCATGGTTCCTTCAGACTTCTTTATAGTTATTTGGCTGAGCCACGTCTTAGTTGTGGGGTCTTCGATCTTCGTTGCATCATGAGGGATCTTTAGTTGGAGCATGCAGACTCTTAGTTGCAGCACGTGGGATCTAGTTCCCTGACCAGGAATCGAACTCAGGCCTCTGCATTGGGAGTGTGGAGTCTTAGCCACTGGACCTTCAGGGAAGTCCCTCATTCAGATCCATCTTCCTTTTACTCATAACTGTTCTTGTCCAATCATTTCCTACCTTGTGTTTGTACAGTTCTCCTCAAGGGTTTCATCAGATACTTGTCACTAGCGTTCTTTGTTTTGAGACCTACAAATTCAGCAAGTGACTAACAGACCGTTGTCCAGGACTGAGTTGCTCTTTCTCATGCCAGTGCGAGCCCATGTCCGCTTCTCTCTTGGGCCTGAGCTCCTCGCTCAGCACCTGGCACCCTCCAGCCTCAGGATCCACCTTCACCTCACCAAGAACCAGGCCAGGATCTAAACCACCACGAGTCCTGATGGGCCTGGGGGAGCCCTCAGGAGAGGACTATCAGCTCTGCCCTTTGCCATCAGGAGGAGCACAGAGATGCCGGAGGCAATGGAAGCAGATACTACTGGAAGTCTGACAAGGGAGGCAGGGAAGTAAGCTTTCTGGAGCATCTATTGTGTACTGGGCCCCTCACATGTCATCTTCATGGTTCTCATGTGAGCCAGCTTTTAGGTTTAGCATTTTATTGTTGATGAAACTGAGAGCTGATGAGGTTTGGGTACTGTTTCTGTGACTAAAAAAATAAAGAAAAGAAAAGAAAGGAGAAGAAAATCTTGTTTAATTTCCAGGGATTGTTAAACCAGGCAAATAAAGAAATCAACTTTTACATGAAGACAGGCTGATACGCTCACACTTTTCAGCCTAGAAACTCTGAGAAAGAGTGTGTTCAAGGACTAGAGCATGAAACAGAAGCTTGCACTTGATTGTGGACTGGTCCACTCAATCCCAGATCCCACAACAGAAAGAGAAGACCCGTCTACCCTGGATACCAGGGTGGGAGACCCTCGGGCTCCGGACTCCAACTGCTCAGGGTCACATCCTCTGCTTGTGAACTCTGCAGCTTCAGCCCTTTGATCTCTGCCTGCTGCCTCATCTGTTTAAGAAAGGGTGGTAATGGTAGTACCCACATCATAGGGTTTCTTTAATGATTAAAAGAAGCAATATGTGTAAAACACCTTTAGTGTGCCTGGTGCCAGAGTACCACGGTACTAGCTATTATAATAATTAGGGAGCATGTTGTAGAGTTTAAAAGAGGCAACTGTAGATGAAAAGAAAGCTTACTTCACAGGTGGGACATAAACGTGCTAAACTCATTAGCCCCAAAGGCAGCACAAACTGAAAATATGAATAAAATAAAAAAGGGTTAGTTCAGGAGTGGGTAACCTTTTCTCTACCATAAGCCAATGATACACAGAGAAAAACATCCATTTCTGGCCCTGGCAAGTCAGGGAAGCCATCATGGGCTGTGAAGGGAGTTCTGATAGTCACTGGTTGCCATGCCAATGCAAACATCACCCTTCCACCCACTCCCCCATCAACACATTCGAATAAGTAACAATGATAATAGCATGCACTAAAAAATGCTATTTTTAAAAAAGTTAAATGTACTTCTGTCAAAAGTCTGGTTTTCAGAAATAATTGCTGTAGGCCAGGTTGAGATTTGCATAGAATCCCTAAAATGGGTTGAGTCTAGTCACAGAAGAGACATCTTCTATAGATCCTTAAGGGACTCTTAGGATCTGGGGGGTTTGAGGGGGATGGGGTCCAGCTAACCTTCTGAATGTGATGAAACTCCCCTTCATGGTGTCAGATGGAAGCGAGGTGAGACAGTCCTCAGCTGATCCTGCCTCCTCCAGCTGCTGAAGCCTGGTGTGGATCCCTGGCCTTTACTGTCTCATCTTCAAGCACTACTTGAATATTCACAATTTAGCGATGGTGTCTAAAACATAAAAAACCCCTACAACTTTGATCTAAGAGTTTAGCTTCCCATAATCAATCCTGAGAAAAGCCATCACTGACAGGCAATCAGATTTATAACAGCAAAATTATAGAAAAAAAACACAAAAAATAGAACTCAGTTAAATGTATAAATTAAATCCTTGGGCATCTTTATGTCAGAATATGATGAACTATTAAAAATGAGATGGCCAAAGACTATTTGATGATGTGGAAAATTATTATATATTGTTAAGTGAAGCAAGCAGGTTGCAGAGCAGGGATTTGGTAAAACCTGAATTTGATGTATGCAACTTTATGCAAATATATGCATAGGAAGAATTAGCAGTGTGTCACTCTAAAATGTTAATGGTTATTTCAGGATGATGGGATTACAGGTGGCTTTTTGTTGTCTTTTATGCCATTCTCTATCTTCAAAAAACACTTTTTATGATGACTGTATATTTCTTCTGTAATTAGGGGGAAAAGCCAGCAAATGTTATATACAGTGAGCCAAGGGTCTGCTCTGTATCCGGTGCATGAGAAAGGACTTTGGTGGCGAGTGGGCTGCACTTTGGTCATCCGTGGCCAGGTACCCACCTCACACAGGGTACCAGGGGTCACAGCTAAGACAGCAGCCACGATGACTAGGTTAAGTCTGGGATGACCTGGTCTCTCAAAGGATCTGTCAGCTCGCTGAAGAAGCAGTTTACACTTAGTGAGCTTGGCTTCACCCAGCCCCACTATTAATAGTGGTTCAGTGTCTCCAACTGGTCTGCACATTCTGGTCCCAGAGATGATGGCAGATGCTGCCTGAACGAGAGCCAGTGTTTTCATGGAAGTTTGTGTGTGCATGTTGTGGGAGGGGCGGGGGGTGCTTTATTGGGCTTATGGAAACGTCACATGAAGTTTTATGACCAGATAAGCCTCCATCATCACCTCACCCTCTCCCACAGCTCCCTTTCTGTCTCTCGGGCCCCAGGAATGCCACTTAAAAGGTAACCAGAGAAGCTGCATCCCTAGGAGTGCAACGTGGACCATCTTGCAAGACAAGGAAGGGGGACTTTCCTGGTGGTCCAGTGGCTAAGAGTCCACGTCGCCATGCAGGGGACATGGGTTCGATCCCTTATCGGAGAGGTAAGATCCCACATGTGTGGAGCAACTAAGCCCAGAGCTCTAGGGGCTGTGTGCCCCAACCAGAGTCTGTGCACTGCAACAAAAGACTCCAGGTGCTGCAACTAAGATGCAACCAAGCAACCAATTTTAAAAAAAGCCTAGCACGGTGCTGATGAGAAAACGCAGCCTAAGGGATGGATGTTCTCTTTCTGCAGGATTTCTTAAAGTTCAGCCCTTCAACCACCTGATCCCAAATGTCCTGCCTAGAAAGTGCACATTCCTGGGTCTGCCCCAGGCCAAACACAGTTAGGACCTCTGGGAGTGGGAGGCAATTCTATGTGCCCTAGAATTGGAGAACCACTTCCCCAAGACCTGGAAACAAGGAAGAAAAGTGCCTGAGAGTCGGGACTAAACAGTAGAGGGAACACTTCCCCTGGCCTGGGCGCCCGTCTTTGTGCGCTCCAGCCTAGAACAGTTGCCGTCTATTTAGTGCCTGCTGTATGCGGGGCATACTCCTGGTGCTTTATCCATTATCTCAAGTAACATTCTCTACCACCATTTTAGGACACTTTTCATCTCAATGAGAAAACCGAGAATGAGGGAGTTTACTGGAACTCACATAGAAGTCCTTTCATTTGAACTTGACTCCTGCCTCCCTGGTGGCTCAGACGGTAAAGCGTCTGCCTGCATTGTGGGAGAGCTGGGTTCAATCCCGGAGTTGGGAAGATGCCCCCGAGAAGGAAACCCACTCCAGTACCCTGGCCTGGAAAACCCCATGGACAGAGGAGCCGGATAGGCTACAGTCCACGGGGTCGCAGAGTCGGACGCGACTGAGCGAATTACTTTCCTTTTCCTTTCCTTTCCTGTAAACTATCCCTCATCTCTCTCTTCTGTTTCCTTGTCTCTATTTCTCAAATCTCAGCCTAATGCAGTCTCCTTTGCTCAAGTAAACGAAGCGTTTCCTCTGGGATGAGGCTCCCACAGCCCAGGCCTGGAGGCTGTCCTGTCTTGAGCCCCTTCCCCAAACGTTTGCCCTCAGGGCTTTCACAGGTGGGAGGCCCGGCTGCAGAGCTGAACTGGGTGGCCTCTGTGAGACAGGGTGGGGGCCGGGGCCCTTCACTGCAGTGTTGCAGCGCTTGCACCTGGACAACTGACTCCTCCAGCAACAAAAACACAAAGAAACTGTATGGGACTAAAAATAACTGTGCATGGGCAGTTGGGGCAAATTATAGATAAAAGATACAAAAAGACCAAAAAAGCCCCACTGCCACTTCTGAAGAGTCAGGAGCAAAAACAGGGAGTGAGGAACGAAAGCAGGGTGCTGAGCATGCCTCTTGCACACAGCACCACCAGAGGGGTGGGTAAAACACCTAAGCCATCCCTCCGGCCCAAGCCCTCGACACAGCCCTGCCCTCACCCCGTAAAGGAACAGGCTTGATCCTCCGGGAGTGAGTGAGCAAGGGAAGCTGCCGCTTGTCCTCTCTCCCCTCCCTGTTTTAGCCAGGGCCCCCATAAAGCCTTGCCTGAAGGTCTTATTTGGCCTCTAGTCAATGTGTATTGACTGGGGAAGGCCGAGAACCCTGGTCGGTATCATATGGATTCAGCAAAGGGTGGACTTGTTCTGAAGGAGATCAACCCTGGGATTTCTTTGGAAGGAATGATGCTAAAGCTGAAACTCCAGTACTTTGGCCACCTCATGTGAAGAGTTGACTCATTGGAAAAGACTGATGCTGGGAGGGATTGGGGTCAGGAGGAGAAGGGGACGACCAAGGATGAGATGGCTGGATGGCATCACTGACTCGATAGATGTGAGTCTGAGTGAACTCCGAGAGATGGTGGTGAACAGGGAGGCCTGGCGTGCTGCGATTCATGGTGTCGCAAAGAGTCAGACACGACTGAGCGACTGAACTGAACTGAACTGAACTGTCTTGGTTGAGCCATAGATACCAGCTCTCATCACTGGGCTCTGCTTCAGGGAGAGCCCAGGCTGCCCTGTTCCCGCTGTGCGGGCACCCTAAGCCTGCCCTCCCTTCTACCATCATGACTAAGTGCCCTGCGTGTACCGTGTAGGGAAGATGGCTGCTTGCCCTCTGCCCAGCAAATAGGAACTTTCTGGGCAACTTTGAAGCCAGGATAAATTCTGTCACGTGGATAAATTCTGGCCCCAGGGGTCGAGGCGATGCGGGCTATTTCAGGGCTCCTGCGGGGTGGGTGCGGGGGTGAGCATCTTGGATTATTCAGGCAAAGTCTACATTCGATGACAGAGCAACAAGATGCAAAGAGGCCTAGATCTCTGGGGACTTTGCAGAGGACAGCTGCCATAGCAAACAGACTCTCAGAAGGGAGAAACAGACACTCTTAAGTCCACTGGGATTTGGGATCTCCTCATAGTGTTTCTGCTGATACCCAGACAAATGCGCTGAACCCGCCAAGTTTCCTCCCCGGGAATCTGGAATGAACATCCCGGGAAGCAGCTGTGGGAGGGTCCAAAGGTCACGGCCACTGTCAGAAGCATGGCCAGCGCAAACAGAGACCCCGGGGAAGCCAGGGGGCAGTGTGGAAAGAGCGGAGAAGGGAGATGGTGGAGAGGGAGCTTGTGCCCCTCTGGAGGGGATCCCAGTCCCCGGCGCAGCTCTTTCAGGACCCTGGAGTCTCCTGCTGGTCAGTGTCACACCCTTGCCCCGTGTCCTTTCCCTGCTGTGACTGAGTATCTCTTCCTTGTAACTAGGTGAGTTGTAATGAAATGAGTACCCTTTATTATAATATTGCTATATCTATTACTTTATATTACTACTATTATAGAACTATAAATCACGTTATAGTTCTTCAGATCTCAGATGCACACTTCTCCCCAACAATTTAATATTTCTGAAAATTTGGGACGTAATTTACCTCCCTTTTGACTCATTATGTTTAGGATGGTAGATTTTTTTTCCTCTCAAAGTGGGTGTTCCACCAGGGTTTTGGTGACCACCCTCATGTACTGGTGTGGAAAATGCCCAAGGGCGGGGTTTTCTTTTAGGGCCAGAACAGTGCTGGGCATACAGATGCTCAGTAAATCTCCAGTTGTGCAAAGGACCCAGTTAGTTCTGGGTGTTGCTGGGTCAAGGACTGATCACCTAGGAGCCACGAGGAGAGCTGGCTGTCCAGGACACATTCCCCAAGCCCCAGCTCACTCCTCTCCAGACCTGACCTCATACTTTCAGTGGCCACATGGGTATTTTGGCCCAAGCTCTTTCCAAACCCTGAGCACTTTCTCTCTTCTCTCTCCCTTTATTTTAAACTCGCACTCCAATGTTTAAATCTCCGCTCCACTCTCCCTGCTCCTGGGGCTTTATGAGACAAACCACCCTTCATGCCTAAACATCACCACTGACCTCACCCTGTAGGCCTGGCATCACCCACAGGAAGGGCAGTCCTTGCGCACCTCACCAGCTGGACCATCAGTCCCTCTGGGGGCAGGATCAGGACTTGTCTTGGCATACAGAGGGCCAAAAGGCCTGTGAAAAGATACTCAGCATCTCTAATTATTAGAGAAATGCAAATCAAACCTACAACGAGGTATCACCTCACACTGCTCAGAATGGCCATCATCAAAAAGTCTACAAATAACAGATGCTGGATGTGTCTGGAGAAAAGGGAACCCTCCTGAACTGTTGTTGGAAATGTAAGTTGGTGCAGCCACTATGGAGAATAGCATGGTCTTCCTTAAACAACTAAAAATAGAATTACCTTATGATCCAGCAAACCCACTCTTGGACATTTATCCAGACAAAAATGTAATTCAAAATGATACATACACCCTTATATTCATAGCAGCACTATTAACAATAGTTAAGACATGAAAAAACCTAAATGTCCATCAATAGATGAATGGATAAGGAAGTTATGTGTGTGTATATATATATACTTTAAGCATAAAGTATACATTAAGTATAAATAATGAAAAATAATGAAATAACTAAAATAATGAAATATTTCATAATTTAAAAATGCCATTTGCAGCAACATGGATGGAACTAGAGATGATCAATCTAAGTGAAGTAAGTCAGAAAAAGACAAATACCAGATGATATCACTTATCTGTGAATCTAAAATAGGACACAAATGAACTTTTATGAAATAGAAACAGACTCACAGACATGGAGAACAGGCTTGTGGTTGTCAAGGGGAGGGGCGGGGAGAGGGCTGGATTGGGAGGTGGGATTAGCAGATGCAAACCATTACAGATAGGATAGATAGGCAACAAGGTCCTCCTGTATAGTGTGGGGAATTATATTTCATTTTCTACGATAAACCACAATGGAAAAGGATATGAAAAAGAATGCATGTATGTGGTAACTGAGTCACTTTGCTGTACAGCAGAAATTAACAGAATGTTGTTAATCAGCTATATTTTAATAAAAACAAAAGGACGTGTCTAGGCTATCCTGCAGGGCGCGCAGGCCGTGCCCCATCTCCAGGCACGGAGATGGCGGTGACGGCCCGGCGTGGCCTCCGCCTCCCCGCACGCAGCTCCAGGCTCTGGAGTCCATCGGAGGACGAGACGCGTCAGCACTTACTGTCAAGGGCAGTCGGCACCGACAAGGAGCCGCACGTGGGCTAGACTCCTCCAAGGCTCTTCTCTCCAACTGCAGAGGCGGGTTCTGCCGTAGTGGAGGCTGGGGGTGAGAATCCATCAAACCGACCGGTCCCGGCCTCCCTGTGACCTGAAGAGTTAGAGCGAGGGATGCAGGAGAGACGGAGCCCAGGGCAGGTACCGGAGCGGTCTACTGCGGGGCCGGCGGGCTGGGGAGACTTGGTCTGAGGCGCTTTCCTCTCTTGTCATGACTGCAGGCCCCGGGGGCGGTGGGGAGCTCGGGCCTAGGGGGCTGTTTCCTGCCCCTCACCTCAAGCCTGTGGTCTCAGGCCTGGAGGGCCCGGTCTCTCCACCCTGCAGGTGAACTCTAGGCTCCTGGTTACCCCACTGGGGGCCGGCCCTTGGTAACCTGAAGTGTTTTCCTGCAGAACCGTGGAAGGTTCAGGAAGGCCCTGGTAGGATGGTCAGGAGAGTGTCTTCCCCACCCAGCTCATCTCAGAGCTGGACTGGGGTGGGGCTACCCAGGCTCACCCTGACCCTGGAGTGAGTATAGACAGGGGGGAGGCATGGGGGTGCAGGTTGAGGGGGGTGTGGTCTCCCCACCCGTCCTGGGGAAAGCTGAGGGGCCAGCTCACAGAGGGGCTGTTTCGGGTCTCAGCCGCATGTGGGGGGTGGCGGGATGGGGAGTTCTCGCCTGGACAGGGATGGGGGGCAGAGATAGGGGGTTTGAAATCTGGGGCAACCTTGGCAATGCCTTCTGGAATGGGGTGAGGGGAGCTGGGGTGCAGGGCCAGGAACTTCCTGCTGTGAGGGAGGCCCCAGAATCAGCAGGGGCCTTGACCTGAGGAGTCCCAGGGCAAGCTGCTGTCCCCAGAGTGTGTCCCCCAGAGGCCTCACCCCGTGGAGGCTTGGGAGCCCTCCTGCAGCTGGAGCAGGGCAGGGGAGGAGCGTGAGGCTGCCCTTAGAGCTGGCCAGACAGGTTTACAGAATAATTACAGGGGCCTGGTGTGAAGGTGTGGAGCCTGTGTGCATATAATTTGCATACAATTTGCACATGAATAGCCTGCACTTTCTGTTCCCAGGCAATTTTCACGTTAAATATTAATCGTTGCTGCCCTTAGGGTTTTAATTTCTTGGTTCTGCTTCCTCTCTTTCTTCTCACGCACTTGCTGTCAGTGACTCGGGTCTGATCTGTGGTTGGGGGCAGCCACCACGTGAGAGCAGCTATGCAGAGAGTGATGCTGGAGCAACCCCCAGACTCCTCCAGGGTCCACGCTGAGGGACAGTGCCACAACTGCCTGCCAGCCTGCCCACCCCTCCGGTTTCCCAGATCTGCAGGCTCCCGTCCACTCTGTCACCCTAGGCCCCAGCGGCAGCACTGCATGGAGTTAGGGAAAGACCCAGCCTGCCTTGGGTGGATCCGGGTTCCCAGGCTCCCAGGCTGACCCGTACTAGATTCGGATCCTGGGTCTGTGTTCTAGTAACTCTGTAATTCCAGGCAAGTGACTGCCCACCCATGCGCCTCAGGGTCCTCTCTGTGGCCCAGAGTGACCCAGAGGGCCTGCCTCACTGTGGGGTGGGGAGGGAGCCAGCGACGGCCCGTGGAGCCCTGGCCTCCAGCACACAGACTGTGCTCCGCGTCACTGAGTCACAGACATCACATTCCAGGTGTGGGTCACCTGGTCCCAGCCCTGCCTGGTGCGGGGCATCCATGCCAGCACTGCATCACCTGGCTTCCGCTCTCACATTCCCTGAGACAGAATCTCACCCCTGTGCTCCTGAGGGCTGTTTTGATGCACACAATGACCACACTAAAGGACGCTTAGCTTTTCCAGGCAGCACCTCCCTGCTTGAGCTCTCTTGCGAGAAAGGACTTCCCCCGGCCGCCTCCCAGCTCCCTGCAAGTGGACTCAACCTGCAGCGCCCCTTCTTCTCGGGAGCCCAGGAAAGATTTCATGATGAGCTCCCTTCTTGCACCTTCTCAGCCCAAGCAGCTTAGACCAAACACCTTGCTCTTGCCCCAGGACAAAGTGGGGCACAGTGAGCCACTGACTGGGCTCTTGGAGGTTTTCTACTCCAGCGCCAGAGAGGGTCTGTAGAGTCCTCCTGGGAAACGTGGAGAACAGCCTGTCTCTGGCTGACGGTGGCTCCACGGCTCAGCACGCAGGCTCTCTGCTGAGTGCTTGAAATGCATGCACTCTTTGCATCCTCATAGCTTCTCCATGACTTCCCTGGTAGCTCAGATGGTAAAGCGTCTGCCTATAATGCAGAAGACCCGGGTTCCATCCTTGGGTCAGGAAGATCCCCTGGAGAAGGAAATGGCACCCACTCCAGTACTCTTGCCTCGAAAATCCCATGGACAGAGGAGCGTGGTAGGCTACAGTCCATGGGGTCACAAAGAGTCAGACACGACTGAGCAACGTCACTTCACTTCAGCTTTTCCAAAATGGGGGTGTCAGATGTCCCATTTCACAGTTGTGGAAACTGAGGCTTAGAGAAGCTAAGGAATTTGCCCAGCTCTTATGCTGACTGGGTCACAACCACTGACTGGCTGTTATCTGCTGCTGGACCACTTCTCTGAAGGTAGTTTTCTCACAGCTGGGTTTTCTTTTCTTTTTCTTCTGTAAGAGGTCAATGGTTCAAGATATGAATCATTCTAGAATTTGTCTTCATATCCGTGTTATAAGCACTGTTTGGGTATGTAATGAGCGGTGGTCTTTATTTCTTTTGGCCTCCCTTATAGATCTGAGACCTTGAGTTGACCTTGGGGTGCCCTTATCCATAGGGATGGCTACTCAACACCCCCCACTCTCAAGGTGCCTCAGCACCTCTGAGCCAAGGGCATACCAATTCCTCTCTCATAAGCTGCAACCCAGGTTTCTCCCCTCCCTTCCATGGTACCATCATAAAACCTGCTCACATAGACTCCACCCCAGTTCCCCTTTCAGCAGTCCAGCTGTTGGGTTCCTGACCTCCCTGAGAAATGCAATTTCTGGAGAGCACTCTGGGCTAGGCAGTCTGTGAATTTTCCCCCCTAGGCAAAGAACCAAGGCCCCACTTAAGTCATAAAATCACCTTTGATGACCATGATCTTATTAGAACTGCATCCAAATATGATATTCTCACGAAGCTCAGTAGAAGAGTCCAGAAATTTCTACAAAACTTAGTGATGTACCATCATGCTTAGGAAGCAGACCTTTAGGCAAATGGTGAACAAAGTTTTTTACATCTCCAGGGAAACAGCTCCAGTGTAGGGTATTGGGAGAACTCAAGGAATGACTGGATTTTTCTTTGGAAATCCAACAGCCAGCATCTGGGAAGAAGAGGCCACATATTCACAGGGAGTTACTACTGGCCAGTAAGGTTGCTGGTGGGCAGGTTAGAAGCTCAAAAATCTCCCATTTAAGTGTGATCCATATTCCATCCAAAGGAATGCAGTAGCAGCCTGGGAGTGATGGAGATCTGCTTCCAGTTCCATCTCTCTCTTCAACTTTCCCCTCTGGTCCTCAGTCTCTGCAAAATAAAGAGGTCAGCTTTGGGACTTCCCTAGCGGTCCAGTGGTCAGGACTCAGCACTTTCACTGTGGGTCCTGGGTTCAATCCCTGGTTGGGGAAATAAGATCCCGCATGCCAAGCAGTGCAGCCAAAAAGAAAAGGTCAGCCTAGATCTTCAGTTTCCCAACTTTTAACACTTTGGTGGCTTCTCTTAAAACACACACACAAAAACTCTTGTGAAATTCCAAAGTCTAAGACAGATCAAAAAGCAACTGGGGATGGCCCTAGGAAATCTTGACAGGTCAGCCTGGGAACCACTCCCTAAACTGAGGGCCAAGTGCCCATCAGCTCCAGGGAGACCAAAGAAGACTCTGGTTCCTGGAGCTTGAACTGAGCCCAGAAAACTTGGAGTTGGCCCTTGCTGGGTGAGGCAGCTGGAGCTGCACTGTGGATAGAGCTCTACAGCACCTCGTTTGGTGGTCTTTTTCCTTTCTCTCCTTTCACCTTTTCTCCCACTTTCCCAGTTCTTCTTTCCCTTGGGCATCTGGAGGCAGATTTTCATCATGGAGCCTAAAAGCTGCTACTAGGTCTACATCTGGAAAGACCTTCCAGCCCTACTTAGAAGACCCACCAGCGTTCTCCCAGGCCGTCCACAGCGGCGGTCCATGCTACCTGGAGAACGGCCGCCACGGGGCCCATCACGAATGAGTGGGGAGGGGTTGCCCCAAACAGGCCACTATTTCTTGAATTTATCACCTCCTTTACCTGAGGTATAGTGTCACTGTTGCTGGGAGAAATGTCTTTTAATGTCCTGGATCATTAAAACCCAATAATCGCTTTGAAATGGCTTAACTGCTTCCTGCAAGGAGATAAAGTAAATAAAACTGTCGCCTCTGCATCTGCTGTCACTGCGTGGATGTGGCATCTCCTTTCTTTTTTTAATAACTGCATTCATTTGAGCTCAGGCCAGTGCATTTATGCCACGCTGGTGGTGTATAAATTTGGTAATCAAATCCTGTTATCTTGACACGATGGGCATTTAAGAAGCAGTTGTGATGCTTCATAGAGGACAAACACTGTGAGGGGAGAGATTTGTTTTGTATTTTTTAAAAAATCATTTCATGGAGTCTTTTTTTAGGACTAACTAGTTGACAGATGCTTGACTAACAGTGGGATCCTTGTGCGGGAAAGGATTCTAGAGCATCCTGTGAAACTGCTCTTCACTTTGTTGTCCACCCCAGCAGAGTAGAAAGTGTGTGGCATTTGTAATCCTGCAGACCTGGAATTTTACCTAAGCTCCACGGCTTAGCTGTGGGACCTCAGGCCAGTCACTCACTTCTGAATATCAGGGTGCTTTTGGCTGCAAATAAGAAAAATCCCTTGCCAAAATGACCAAATCATTAAAGAAAATGTTTAGTATGTTATAATGAATTCTGGTTTAAGGTAACTCCAGGGATGTTGAATTCAGCAGCTTACCAATATAAATGCAAGGCCCAGATTCTTTCCAACGTCATCCTCTGCCCTCCTCTGTGGATCGACCTGGGCTCCTAACCTTGTCCTACGATTGCAAGATGACTGCCTCATTTCTAGGAATCCCATGCAGACAATGTGTAGCAGCAGCAGAGGGCCTGTCTCTTTCATCAGAAAGAAAGCACTTCCTGGAAGCTTTCTAGGAGACACAGCCTGACATCCTATTGGCCAGAAGTGTGTCTCATGCCACATCTAAACCAATCAATGGCAAAGAGGAGAAAGGGGATTATTAAGGTTGGCTGAGGTAAGTCAGAGTTTTTGCTTCTTTCCTGCTATGTGAATGATGGGACCCCTGAAGCTCCTGCCACATGGAGAAGGTAGGATACCTTCAGGGGTAAATACCAGGGTTCTATCAGAAAGGAAAATGAGAAGTGAAAGGTTGTTGAGTGGGCAACTGATGGCATCTGCCACAACCTCCCTGACCCTGCTTCTTCGTTTATAAAAGTAGGGTCATAAATATTTACCTTAGGAATCTTGTTGTGGGTATTCAGAGAGATGAATAATACATCAAACTTTTCTGTCATAGGCAGTATGTTGTTACCGTTCAGTCACTCAGTTGTGTCTGACTCTTTGCAGCCCCATGGACCGCAGGACGCCAGGCTTCCCTGTCCTTCACCATCTCCCGGAGCTTGCTCGAACTCATGTCCATTGAGTCGGTGATGCCATCCAACCATCTTATCCTCTGTCATCCCCTTCTCCTGCCTTCAATCTTTCCCAGTATCAGTTCTTTACTAATGAGTCAGCCCTTTGCCAAAGTATTGAAGCTTCAGCATCAGCATCAGTCCTTCCAATGAATAGTCAGGATTGATTTCCTTTAGGATGGACTGGTTTGATCTCCTTGCAGTCCAAGGGACTCTAAAGAGTCTTCTCTAGCACCATAGTTCAAAAACATCTATTCTTTGATGCTCAGCTTTCTTTATGGTCCAACTCTCACATCCAAACATGACTACTGGAGAAACCATAGCTTTGGTTTTTCCAACTATATAGCCAACTATACGGACCTTTGTTGGCAAAGTAATGTCTCTGCTTTTTAATATGCTCTCTAAGTCTTTTCATACCTTTTCTTCCAAGGAGCAAGCGTTTTTTAATTTCATGGCTGCAGTCACCAGCTGCAGTGATTTTGAAGATGTGTGTTAGCAAGATGGAATGCTGAATTGGGGTTGGCCATCTTCTTCTCCAAAAGAGGCTCATTGGTAGATATGGGTGTTCTTCTTATTCAGTCCCAAGAAGGCCAGAGAATCAGACTTCCATTAATCATGGGACGTGGTATTGAGTCTCCCACCAGATGTGTGGCTGGTCCTGGTGAGTCCTCCAGGTGGCCTGGAGGCCTGCCTCTTGTGGTCTGACTTTTGCTTTTTTCTAATATGCTCATGACTCCTGTAACTGGAATAGGCAGGGCCCCTGTTTTCTGTCTCAGAGGATATCTCCAGCCAGTGAAAGGTGCAAACGGGGCTCATCTCTGATTCTGGTGTCGAGTCTGCATTATGATTCTTAGGAAGAATGAAGCAGGCGAAGCCCAGGCAGTCTTGGAACCACTCCACATCCTCATCCCCCAGACCACACAGACAGGAACACCGGGAACGAAAAAGAAGTTCTCTCCTAAACTGTCAGGAAGTTGTCAGATGAGCAAGCAGTATGAGGGACCAGAAGTTGGAAACTTCATTAACTCAGTCCACTCCCTTGCCTAGCGTAAAGGAAGCAGACCTGAATCATGGAAAAAGGCTTTCTACCATGGTGATCCTTCTCATCCAGCTCTCTCTTTGGCACCCCCTTGCCCATGAAGCCCCCTCTTTCAAGTCATGTGGTTTTTCATCTTCCTTCTCTTCCCTGGGACACTCCTGGCCTCCTCGGAGGAGCAAGAGGTTCACCCCCATCCCTTCCTAAGTCTTGCTGACCCACTGGGGGAGACTATAGATTCCAGCAGCACCAGCGAGAGTGGTGGAGGGAGCGTGTTGATGCTAATTCAGTCTGCAGGGACTGCTTGCTCAGCGGCGGTTCGACTAACAGATTAGCCCACCTCCCCTACCCAAGGCTTAACTTTTCTTGGAGACTACCCAGTGTTAACTTGTATGAAGTCAGTTGCCTTACTCCTATTAGAAAAGCTTGGTTCTCACTCTTTCTGTAACATTAGCCCCTGCCAATATTGTCCTAAGAAGCATTGGGCTTCTTCTTGAATCTGCTATTGTATTACGTTACAAGAGCCTCACATTGACAGTGAAATGGCTCTCTCCGTGGTACCCAGAAGGGACGGCACGGCTGGCATGATGTCTTTCGGATGCCCCAGATGAAAGAAGGGGGAGGGTTTCCAGTTTATTTCACCCCATGCTTTTTTGTTCTTGGTCTATGAATGCACTGTTTCTTTCATGAGAGGTAGACGTGGGGTGACCACAGGCCAGTTCATCATATTCTGGAACACCAGATAGATGGTACCTTGTGAAGTTTGTGTTGAATACATTAGGACAAATAGAAGGAAATATCATACAGTCCATCAGAAAGTAAACTTTTCGAACTCCTCGCCCCAAGTGCTAGAAAAATTAAAGTTATAAATAGTCTTTAAGAAGGTTATAGGTTTGCGTATGGTATGATTATTTACTACGGCAATCCAAAGAAATTAACTAAACAGATACTAGAATTAATCAAGTAATTTATAAAGGGGTCAGGCAAAAAAAGAGAATACAAAGATCAATGATATTCAATAATGTTTCCGTATACTTGGAATATTCATTATGAAAAATGCAAAGGACAAGCAAAGTGTTTGGCCTTCCTTCTCTGTGGAGTTTTGTTAGGTTACCACCTGCCTATTAATCAGATGGAACTGTAGGCATTCTGCCCTCAGAAAGGGCTTTCCAGATCCCTGATGTGTGCTTTCTGAGCACCCCATACTTATCTTGTTATTGGAATTTCCAATTATTGCTTAGGTGTCTCTTTCCTTCTAGACTTTAAGCTTCTCCATTAGACTATATCCTGAAGGTAGGGAAGGGGGTCTTGCTTACTGCTAAATCCCTAGTGCCTGGAAAGGAAAAGGAAAAGTGTTAGTTGCTCAATCATGTCTGACTCTGCCACCCTATGGACTGTAGCCTACCAGGCTCCTCTGTCCGTAGGAATTCTCCAGGCAAGAATACTGCAGTGAGTTGCCATGTCCTCCTCCAGGGGATCTTCCTGACCCAGGGATTGAACCCAGGTCTCCTGCCTTGTAGACAGATTCTTTACCGTCTGAGCCACCAAAAATGAAGCTATGCACTTCCTGTGTATAGCTTCCTGTATCTCTCCCCTTTGTTTCAGACAGCAGAAGACTCAAACAGCAAGTCCCTGGGTCTGGTCTTTCATCCCAGGAAGCAATGGGAGCTCAGGGAAGACAGGGGCAAGACAGGTTCATGAACGTTCTTCTGGATTTTGGCCTTGATATTCACAGTCTGGGACTGGATAGGATGCAGCTAGAGGTTATACGGTTCTGTGCAGGCAGTTATGTCTCCTCCCGTGTCCCTTCTCTAAAAGGCCCCTCTCCAAGGGCTGTCTCAGCGCTCCCCTTGTCTGATTTCTGCTCATCGTGTGCCTGATCATTGCCTCCTCGCAGAATGAGCTGGAGTAGCCTCTCCCAAGAAGAGAGGATTCTCTGCCTCCATCTCCAGTTGTCTCCAGGAGGGTCTCACTGACTGTGGCACCTCTTCTAGGCTTTCTTACCCAGGAGTGTTTGTAAATCAAGACTTCCTTATTCTGAATGGGGAGGTCCCCACCTCCTTTTGACACATCTGTCTTAGTTGACTTAGCTCTAGTTCTAATACAAAGAGTCAAAAAGAACAGTGTGAAGCCTTGGGCAATCAAGCGTTTAAATACCTCATTCTAGAACCAAGCAATCAAGAAACGTTTGACACCATGCACCCTCACCTCCAGTCTCATTCCATCAACTTCAATTTAACTCCCTACAAAAATATACCCACCGTGTCGTTTTGCTTTGTCCCAGAAATTGAAACATACATTCTAAGTTATAATAACCAGCTCCATCCTGTCAAACATTTAAACCCCCTGGAAGAACTCTCATCATTATTACCAAGTCCCCCTATTCCAATCCCGGTGAATTTCCCACGGGACATGCAATCACAAATATTCCCACTGGCTGCAGTTTTAGTAATATTTTTACACCAGGCTGGGAAAATGATTTCTCTCTTTCCCATGTTTGCTTCTAAGTGACTGCAGCTCAAAATGGATGATTACAATGGAAGATTGAAGTCAGGAGTTGTAGAGAACAAGAAGCCACGTGGGAGAATCTGAGGTCTAAGAAGCAGAAGAAAGGACTCTAGTGGGTTCTGAGGTGAAGGGGCCAAGGATGCCACTGGGGTGGGGAAATCAGCACAGAAAAGCAGGGACCACGGGGCAAACACACCGGGGAAACCATCAAGAGCAATTGCCTGGAGCTGGTATTTTACTGCCGTTTACTTCAGGTGCCAGGCACAGGTGGGCTAGGGCGCACCTAGGAAAGAATAAGCAGGACCCCAGGGCTTAAACGCATGGAGCTTTGTCTTCCTCCATCCCCTCTCAGGGAGCTGAGCCAGTGTGAGCCCCAACCACACACTGAGAGGCACGTCCTGGCTCCTGGGCACTGCACCCCCGGAGCTAGCCCTGACTTCTGCTATCTTTGTGCTCAGCTTGAACAGACTCCACCTTGCAGAGGACCCAGGATCCCCTTGTTCATGGAGAACCACACTGCCTAGCAGTCCTTACCTGGGCCCTATGCCGTCAACCTTGGATATCGTGGGTTCTTGAACTGTACTCACTGTAGGGCACCGTGGGTTCCTTCCTGAGAGGACTGACTCACTGCCCCAGCCAACTTCCTGCAGCCGTTGCCCCATGCCGGCCACCTGCCTGACCATAGCTTGCTTCCTTTTTATTAGCTGAAGTTCTCAGAACACTGCGTGACTGGAGCTGTGCAGAAATCAATGACCAGCAGTGATCAGGAGCCCTAGAATGTTGGGTTTAAAATTCCAGCTATGCCATCTACTCTCTGGGTGGCTTTGCACAAGGCACGTAGCCTCTCCAAGCTTGAGTTCTCCCATCCACAAAGGGGGAACTAGTAATTTGTATCTCCTCTGGGGTTGACATGTGAAGAATAAGTGAGAGGCTGTACATGAATACACCTGGCACTCAATCAATACATCTTAATCACATTCACAAATCTTGTAGGACAGAGTACAATTCATCATTGCCTCCAGACAAGTCATCCTCGTTTAACCCTGTGGGTAGGGTCTGTATCTCTCCTCCCCATTCTCCATGAGTTGCTGAGCCCCTTGTTGGCAGACATTGATTGGACCCATAAAGTCAACCTCAAAGACTGCTAGTCTGGGGCCACATATTCCATGAGAGGCCAGCCATGCTGCCCACGTGAGAGCTCTCTCAAATAACCGTGGGGAACAGCCAAGGGACTTAGCGAATTCTGTGTTCACACTTGTGCACACACAGTCATACTGCCAGCAGGCTCAACTCGCAGCCAGAAAACGCATAAATATGATCTACACACCCCCACACAGATTAAAAATATAGGCCAATATCTACTTGCCAAAGAAAGGACTAAGCTATTTTCCTGAAAGAATATATTTAGACCTGACAGCAAGTCCCAGAATTTGCCGAGAAAAGGGGCCTGGGTCTGACACTATCGCTTTCCCACCTGAGAAGGGCTCGTTCACCACAGCGCCTTCGGGTTCTGTGCTCGGCAGAGTTTTGACAGGTGAGGGGAGGCAGCCTCCAGAAAGCCTTGTTAATTTCGTAGGTGAAATAGCAGGATTGACAGTTGCGGTGATTCCCCACAATAAGGCCATTGAAACAGTAGTCATGAGGGGTGAACGGAAATGGTTCTGATGTCTTCTGTACACGGTGACCATGGATCACATTTAATAAGCATTTTGTGCCTGTCTCTCTGGGCTCGTTTAGTGGCTTATTCTTCTTTTGATGGCAGGACGTGGCTCCTATTATCTCAGAAAGAAAAGGGGCGGGGTGGGGGGGAACTCAGCATCCAAAGGGGGCTTTCACTTTGGCTTGAGATTTCCATGGACCCAGTGGTTGGCCAGAGAGTTTCCAGCTGCTGCTGCTGCTAAGTCGCTTCAGTCGTGTCTGACTCTATGCGACCCCATAGACGGCAGCCCACCAGGCTCCGCCATCCCTGGGATTCTCCAGGCAAGAACACTGGAGTGGGTTGCCATTTCCTTCTCCAATGCATGAGAGTGAAAAGTGAAAGTGCAGTCGCTCAGTCGTGTCTGACTCAGCGACCCCATGGACTGCAGCCCACCAGGCTCCTCCGTCCATGGGAGTTTCCAGGCAAGAGTACTGGAGTGGGATGCCATTGCCTTCTCCAAGAGAGTTTCCTAGGAATAGCAATTACTAGGTGGGTGTTTGGGATGGAGTCAACTCCACACATGCCCCTGATTCTCTCTTCCACCAGGTGCAGAATATTCAAGTGTGGCCTTCATAAAAGGAGTGTGGGGAAGCAGAAGAAGCCGAGCAGAAAGCCCACGCCAAGCTGTTTTACAGGAGGCCAAACTGGACATTTCTTGCCATTTTTTTTCCTGCTGGCAGGTGGGAAGCATTTCTACTTAATTTTATCCCTCTTGGCACTGACAGTTGGGTTGCATGAAGGACCATATTCGGACCTGAGTGCATTCTCAGTTACTTGGCTTGATTTCTCATGAGTCATGCCTTGCCAGGAAGCTCAGAGATACTGGTCCAAGCAGATGGCCTGTTGGGTCTGCCCTCATTTTCTCGTTCGTTTACCTCTTTGAAGGTCATGGAGCAACTTCCCCATTGCCGGTAGCATCCCCTCACTGTGGGAAAACGCCACTTGGGCCCAGACGGTGAATCAGTAGGGACAGAAGCCAACGTCATCACTCCCCAAAGCTTCCTCACAGAACCCCAGGCCCCAGCCTTCACAGATTTGCTCTCTTTCTCCAGCAGGAAGCAAGGCAACTTTGTTGCAAGAAACACATCCTGAGATGCATCCAGGGCTTGAATTTGGTTGGAAATGGATGAGACCTTCAGCCATCCCTTTATTTTAGTACATGTGACTCAAACGCCTGGGTATATGGGCGTGTGTCTCTGTTTCCTTTTGCTGAAGGCATTCACTGACTGTCATCTTTTCTTTTTTCCCTCCAGCTGCAAGCAGTAAAAGTGAAGAGGCCTTGCTATTTAAAAGCCTTTAAAGCCCTGACACTGTCTACTAGAAAGTGTTATTTCCTTACTGTCCTGACGTTTCTCACCTCTTTGTGGATCATTCGAAGCTTTGGTGCTTTGGGCTATAATCAGTCTTACTTTTCACCTTTCATCTCTTTCCTGTCTGTAACACATGGTGTTCCCTGCCAGCTCCCACTTTCTCTCTTATCCATCTATCTCTATCTACTGGCCTGGCTATATATATCTACCTGTCTGTCTCTATATATATCTCCATCTCTATGCTCAGAGTTGACAAATGCCAGAGAGACCTGTAATGAAAAAGTTCCTCCCATTTTAATGCACAGTAAATCCATTTCTATGCAGATTTGAACCCACGTTGGATCCTCCACCACAACTCAGGAAACAATTATTATCTTTCCTACTCCTTGAGAAGAGATCAGGGAAAGAAGATGATGCCCATTTCTGGAGAGCTTCTTCTTCTGAAACACTAAACTCTTCTGAAGTTCATTACTTGCAGAGTACTGTTTAGACGGTGGGCATTGTGATAGGCCAGAGGTCCAGAGATGAATGGGTCATAGCCTCTGACCTCAGGACTGGCCAGCAAGTTTAGTGGATGAGGACTCAAGCTGAAGACATTGAAAATGACTGAACTGGTACCAGTTGCTGCAAATTGGTCAAGAGAAAAAACTCAGTGGACGGTGGACACTCAGCCTGGGTCATCCAACTGGGAGAATGGGGGAGAGGGTTCATTGTGTTTCTAAGTTTGAGAACAATGTCTGGAACAGGTCAGGTGTTCCAAAAATTATTTATTGAATCAAGGGATGAAACTCAGTGGCTGATTTCCCTTTTCTTTTAGGCTGGGCCATTTGCTGCAAGGAATCCCCCTTCTTCCCCAAGATAGGACAGTGCCATTGGGTAGGTATATCTTGGGAATTTGTACCATCTGTCTGGGGCCCATAGAGAGGGTGTACCAGATGGACCCCAGGTCTATTTTGGTCTTTACTTTGCATGTTTCTTGTTTTTCTGCATCCCATGCAGATGGATACTGTCAAGTTATTTATAGCAGGAATGTGCTAACAATAATAGAACAGTTGCTCTAATTCCGAGGCCGATTGAATTAGTTTGGCTTTGCATTCTTTGGCACACCTATAGCAAACACAGGGTTAAATAGTTGTGGGACCAAGATGGTTCCCATAGAGCATCAGCTGCCACCCATCCTGACCCCCTTCACCAAGACAGTTCTCTCTGAAACATGGGACACAGTGATGGTGTTTGCATGCATTCCACAGGTTTTAGGAACAGTCCATTCATAGATGCAAAACTGCTAAATAAAATACTGCTACTGCTGCTACTGCTAAGTCGCTTCAGTCATGTCCGACTCTGTGTGACTCCATAGATGGCAGCCCATTGGGCTCTGCCATCCCTGGGATTCTCCAGGCAAGAATACTGGAGTGGGTTGCCATTTCCTTCTCCAATGCATGAAAGTGAAAAGTGAAAGTGAAGTCGCTCAGTCGTGTCTGACTCAGTGACCCCATGGACTGCAGCCCACCAGGCTCCTTGGTCCATGGGAGTTTCCAGGCAAGTGTACTGGAGTGGGATGCCATTGCCTTCTCCAAAAATACAGTACTGGAAAATGTAATTTAACAGGATATTAATACCCATGGCCAAGAATGCAAAGATGGTTCTTATGTTCAAGAATATTCATGATTTTAGAATTTATAATAGTGCACAGCAAAGGAAACCATAAACAAAAACGAAAAGACAACCTACAGAATGGGAGAGAGTATTTGCAAATGATGCACTGACAAAGAATTAATTTCCAAAATATACAAACTGCTCATACAGCTCAATATCAACAAAACAAAACAAACAACCTAATAAAAACTGGGCAGAAGACCTAAATAGATATTTCTCCAAAGAAGACATACAGAGGGCCAATAGGCACATGAAAAAATGCTCAACATCACTAATTATTAGAAAAATGCAAATCAAAACCACAATGAGGTATCACTTCACACCAGTCAGAATGGCCATCATTAAAAATTCTACAAATAATGAATGCTGAAGAGGGTGTGGAGAAAAGGGAACCCTCCTACACTGTTGCTAAGAATGTAAATTGCTGCAGTCACTACGGAAAACGATATGAAACTTCCTTAAAAAACTAAAAATAGGGGGCTTCCCTGATGGTCTAGTGGTTAAGATTTCGCCTTCCAGTACAGAGGGTGCTGCTTCCATCCCTGGTCGGGGAGCTAAGATCTCACATGCCCTGCTGCCAAAAAACTAAAGCATAAAACAGAAACAATAGTGTAACAAATTAAATAAAGACTTTAAAAATAATCCACGTCAAAACATCTTCAAAAAAAAAAAAAAAAAAACCACACCAAACTAAAAATAGAGTTATCATATAACCCTGCAATCGCATTTCTCGGCGTATATCTGGAGAAAGTTCTAATTTGAAAAGACACATGTACCTCAAAATTCATGGCAGCACTACTTATAGTCATCAAGATATGGAAACAAGGTAAGTGTCCATCAACGGATGAATGGATAAGGAAGAGGTAGTGTATATATAAAATGGAATAATACTCAGCTATATAAAGAATAAATAATGCCATTTGCAGCATCATGTATGGACCTAGAGATTATCATAGCAAGTGAAGTGAGTCAGAGAAAGACAAATACATGATATTATTTATATGTGGACTCTTAAAAGAAAATGATACAAATGAACTTATTTCCAAATGGAAATAGACTCACAGACATAGAAAACAAACTTATGGTACCAAAAGGGAAAGGGAATGGGGAGGAATATATTAGGAGTTTGGGATTAACAGATATACACCAATATATATATAATAGATAAACAACAAGGACCAACTGTATAGCACAGAGAAATATACTCAATATGCTATATAATGAAAAAGAATTTGAAAAAAAGTATATATAACTGAATCACTTTGCCATATACCTAAAACATAAATCAACTATATTTCAATAAAAAATTAAAATTAAAAAAATTTATAATAGCAAATGGGTGAATGGGCCTCTCTGGTGGCTCAGTTGTAAAGTATTAGCCTACAATGCAGGAGCCGCAGGAGATGTGGGTTCAATCCCTTAGTCAGGAAGCTACCCTGAAGGAGGGCATGGCAACCCACTCCAGTATTCTAGCCTGGAGAATCCCATGGACAGAGGATGTTGGTGAGCTACAGTCCATATGGTTGCAAAGAGTCGGACACAACTGAAGCAACTTAGCACACACATAATAGTGACTACTTGAAAACAATCTATATGTTCGACAGTAGCAGGCTTGTCTAGAAAATTATCCTGCAGTGGTGTGATGTAATACTCTGTAGCTATCAAATAGTATACTTCAGGATAATAGTTAATACTATTAGAAAGTGGTTGTGATATATTAAGTGAAAACCTGTAGATCAAACACATACGTATACATATATGATCTAACCTTGCAAATGTGCATGCCTAGGAAAAAAGATCAAAAGCAATTTCTCAGTGGGAAGATCACGAGTGACTTATTTTCTCGTCCTGCTTTTTTGTTTTTTAACAAGATTTCTACAGTGAACATTCATTACCTTTTTATCTAAAAATATATATACTATTTTGAAGAATAGTCCCGTTGGTTGTTTCCAGGTGGGACTTGGTATCTGAAGTTTATATTAAACACTAGCTCAGGGCATCTGCTGTGAGAGATGACCAAAGGGAAAAGAGGAAGTGTACAGTCATGGTCTTTAAAGCAGGCATTTAAAAGGTTGCTTTTAATTTAATCTCAAAAGGAAGGAGGGTGGTGTCTTCTCGGTAGATATTTATTAATGCTGGTTTGTACGTTACCCAGGCATCTCGAACTTGCCCTAAAGCCCGTCTATAAAGAACCGGCACATGTAGGCAGCGCATGCGCTTTTCACGTCCATAAATTGTGTGTTGCTCAAGGCTGGGCGTCTATCAGGTTTGCCGAGGAACGAAGACCAACCTTCGGAATCTCAGCTTTAAGTAAATAGCAGAAAAGCTTTTGGGAGAGGAAGGAGGACTGTGGACCCAGCTTTTGCTTATATCCTCCCGCTTGCCAGTCCCCTGTCTTGGAACCTGGCCCCCACTCATGTGTGTTTCCTCATGCACAACCTCCTTGTAAGCCCATCTTGGTTAAAGACATGAGCTTTCTAAAGCCTGAGGGAGGAACAGTGTGACTCATAGTCACTGTTTTAACTTGAACAAACTGTAATAGCTACAGAGCGGGCTCTGATGATGAGCAGCAGAATTTATCTTTCTTGGTTTGCATTTACAGTGACACACTCAGTGTTATGCGCCTACAGCATCTACAAAGTCAGCTGTACCATGCTCACTATTTTTAACTATAAGAAGAGGAGCCATATCTAATGTAATCTATTATAGAACGATAACTAAAATGTCCTGCATAATGAGGACGTCTAATAAACAAAGCAGAGCAAGTATTATGTTTCAGAACAAATAAATGCTGGAATTCAGGCAGCCTTAAAATCCAGTAACTACTATTAAAACTTGTCCCAGCAATTGAGAAATGAGGATCAGCCTCTGATAGCAGAGAAAACAAGATTAGGGACAACGTTTTCAACATGGGATTTAGACAACTGTTGGAGAGAAATAGAGAACACAATTTACTTGACAAAAACTGGTCATCTGAGATAGCTTGGTAAGATGAAAAGAAATGGATTAGAGATCGAATCTATCCTGATTATTCTTCTTTAGAATCTGATAATGGCTATCAGTGGGCTTCCCTGGTGGCTCAGAGGTTAAAGCATCTGCCTGCAATGCGGGAGACCTGGGTTCGATCCCTGGGTCGGGAAGATCCAAAGGCTATCAGTCAGTTCAGTCGCTCAGTCGTGGCTCAGTCGTGTCTGACTCTTGGTGACCCCGTGAATCACAGCACGCCAGGCCTCCCTGTCCATCACCAACTCCCGAAGTTTACCCAAACTCATTTCCATTGAGTCGGTCATGCCATCCAGCCAACTCATCCTCTGTCATCCCCTTTTCCTCCTACCCCCAATCCCTCCCAGCATCAGGATCTTTTCCAATGAGTCATATCTTCGCATGAGGTGGCCAAAGTATTGGAGTTTCAACTTCAGCTTCGGGCCTTCCAATGAACACTCAGGACTGATCTCCTTTAGGATGGACTGATTGGATCTCCTTGCAGTCCAAGGTACTCTCAAGCGTCTTCTCCAACACCACAGTTCAAACACATCAATTCTTGGGCACTCAGCTTTCTTCACAGTCCAACTCTCACATCCATACATGACCACTGGCAAAACCATAGCCTTGACTAGATGGACCTTTGTTGGCAAAGTAATGTCTCTGAGCCAGCTGTATAGGACCTACTATATAGCACATGAAGCTCTGCTTAGTGTTACATGGCAGCTTTGCACAGGAGCGGAGTTGTGGGAGAATGGATACATATACATGTATGGCTGAGTCCTATCACGAACAACATTGTTAATCGGCTATACCCCAATACAAAAGAAAATAGTCCTTACATTGAAAAAAAAAAAAAATCCATCAACATCAAAAATAAAGTAAAATCCAAATCAAATCAACCATACTTTTCTTAGCTCTTTTCAATCAACTTTACAACTCTTGCTAATTCTCTAATATTATATTGTTTTGTCCCTGCAGTCCTGAGGAAACTTTGATGGCTATTGTCCTTACGTTCCCGCTTGAAATTAGTTTCTAGGAAACCCATAGATGTTGTTGGTCTCCTCTTATGTCTCCCACGCAATCTTTGAAATATCTTCTAGAAAAGAAGAAATATCTATTTAGTCCTATGAGACTTTTCACTTTCGAGTGGAGAGAATATGGAAGAGACCTTTCCTGTTAAAAGAGAGAATGGAAAATACAGTAGAGGAGGCAGAAAGTCAAGAACACAAGAAGATACCCAGTGATGCTTTGTATCACCTTTTGGTTTGAAGAATCCCAGTGTCTGTTGTCCCTCTGAGCATAAGACTATCCCAGGGCCTCTGTCTATGAGCAGAACGGCCATAGGAAATGGAAAGCCTGCCATGTCCTGATCACAGGAGAAGCTAAGTTCCAAGCAGCTCTTGAAGATCAGCAACTAGAGAATAGGCCAGGCTCACTCAGGATTTCCATTTTGGAGCTATTAGCTACTACAGCTGTCCACAGGAGCCCAGGGCTCTGCAGCCTCCATCTGAATGCCTTTCACAATGCCAGATTAAGCATTTATTGAACAAATATATAAATCAATGAACTGCATAATTGGAGAAATGAAAGAAAGCTTTGCTAAACCCTAACAGCCACAAAATTCCCTCTAAGTACCACTATCTACATTCCATAAGCTTTAACATGTAGTATTATTGCTACAATTCATAATGATTTTATTAGTTTCATTATTATTTTATTTTTGACATGCTAATAACCTAGAGATAAATTTTTAGTTTAAAATGGACGCTTTAGAAAGTTTATCTTTTTATTATTCATTTTAAAAATAATTTCAAAAAAAAAAACTAATTTCACTTGGTTGTAAAATATGGTCTTTAAATAGAATAGATTCTTTGGAATATGTTGAGACTTATTTATTGACTTTTATTCATATCTGTGCTTTCTGATTTCTAATCAAGACTCTCTACATAGGTCTTAAATCAAGCTGTTAATTGTGTGGTAAATCTTTAATACTTTTATTTTTTTGCCTGCTAGATAGATCAGTTTCAAAGAGAGGTATGTTAAATTCTCCCACCATTTTTTGTGGATTTGTCACTGTCTCCTTATAATTCTATCAAATATGATTTATGTATTTGATGCTATGTGATTAGTTCATATAAAATTAAAATTGTTTATTTCTAGTGAATTTAACATTTTATCATTATGAAGCAGCTCCCTCATATTTAAAAGACTTAAAATGTATTTTATTGTATTAATATAACTATCTAACTGCAGATGGTGACTGCAGCCATGAAATTAAAAGATGTCCTGGGATTTCTTTGAAAGGAATGATGCTAAAGCTGAAACTCCAGTACTTTGGCCATCTCATGCGAAGAGTTGACTCAGTGGAAAAGACTCTGATGCTGGGAGGGATTGGGGGCAGGAGGAGAAGGGGACGACCGAGGATGAGATGGCTGGATGGCATCACAGACTCTATGGACATGAGTCTGAGTGAACTCCGGGAGTTGGTGATGAACAGGGAGGCCTGGCGTGCTGCGATTCATGGGGTCGCAAAGAGTCGGACACGACTGAGTGACTGAACTGAACTGATGAGTTCTTTTGGGTAGTATTTGTGTAATATTCCTATTTAGTTGTTACTTTCCATTCCTTATATTTTAGATATGTCTCTTATAAATAACATATAATTTTGGATTACATGTTAATTGGATATCAAATATGATAATTGGATATCAAAAATATAATCTTATAATCTCTATCTTTATTTGGCAACTTTAGTCCATTTATACTTATTGTGACTGTTTACATATTTACACTTATTTGTACCATCCTGTGCTAGTTACTTAATTTTTTTCTTTATTTCCTGCCTTTTTATTGATTATTTGATAATTTTTTAATGAAATATTTTTCTGTTATTTTTTGGAAATTATAAACTCTATTTTCATTATTTTAATGGTCATCCTTAAAAGTTTAATTGTATAGTTGACCTTTGAACAATATGAGTTTGAACTACATGAGTCCACTTATGCTTGGATATTTTTCAGTAGTAAATACTACAGTGCTACATGGTCTGTGATTGATCAGATCCGTGGATGCAGAGAAACCTCAAATATGGAGGAATGACTATAAGTTATACATGGATTGACCCCAGCAGAGTTCTAGGGTCAGCTGTAATTAACAAAGCTTAAAATGGTATAGAATCTTTTACTCATTTCTTAAACTTTCAGGACATTTAAATCTGACCACTTCCTCACATCTTAGACATTAGACTTTAGATTAGATAAGATTAGACATCTTAGACATTATTGTTGACTGGTTTTCTAAAAATCTCTAAACTATGTCCTACTATTATTATATTACATATTATTGCAGCTCTATATAATAACTATTCATTTACATTTATTTGCTTATTTGCCTCTTATTGGCTTACATTTCTTCTTGCATTTTAGATCTCCCTTCAGAGAGAATTTTCCTTCTTCCAAAAACATATCTTTTAAAGGTCTTTTTGTCATAGTTTGTTGATGATACACTCAGCTTTTGCATGTCTGATGGAATTTGATATACCTTGGAATGGAGTCACCAGGATTTGCAGATGGCTGGAATAGAGGGTGAGAATAAGGGAAAGAGGGTATTCAGGAGAGATTCTAGCAGAACTCTCCCCATATAGGCACATAAAAGACACTTAGAGATGCTATAGTGGGAAACTCTGAGGGGTATTGCCTCTGACTACAATAAATGCTGCTTGATAGATGTGTAGGTCTGAGGACTAAAAATCCTGAGTCCCGAAGACCTTTGTAAACAATTTCAGGTATTCACTCACTCACCAGTTCATGTTTTGGACTTAATAAATCTGTTTATTTGTTCATTATTTAATTACTATTTAAACAGATTTTTAAAGCATCTGCTTTGTGTTGGGCATAATGTTAAGTGGTAAGGATGTGAAAATGGGCAAATCTTTACAGGGACTCTGCCCTTGTGGATCAGACAGCCTCGTGGGAGAACAGATAGCAATCAAGTAGTCAGTCACACAAGTCAGTGTAAATATGTAGCTGTGAGAAGAGCTCTGAAGATAGGTGCCTGGTGCTCTGAAGGCCTAGAGTAGGAGGTTTGACTCTTGGGAGGTTAAAGAAGGCTTATCAGAGGAGGAAAATTTCGAGCTGATTGCTGAACAATGATGAGGAGCAAACCAGGCACAGAGTGGGTGAAAGAGCCTTCTGAGACGAGGACACTGGCAAGTGCAAAGACCCTGTGGCAGAAAACGTCAGGTCCAAAGCCCTTTGGTGGGGAGACGGGCGTGGACGGACGGGGTATCAGAGAGAAGGAAGAAAGGGATTTAGGGAGACGCTGGGACAATCGGGAACGGACAGACTCGGGTCCTTATAGACCACTCAGGGAGGGGGCCTTATCCTGAGGACAGAGCTGCCGACGTGATTTAGGCAGAAGGAGTGACCAGATCAGACTTGTGCTTGAAGAAAAACCAGATAGCTTCCTAGCCTTTTCTCTGTTCTCTGTCTTTGCAGGAGGGCATCTAGGTGCTGTTCTCCTGGAGATGCTCATAAAACTTTCAACACAGGTGGGAGTGGCTGGCGGGAGGCTTTCTGGGACAGACATGGGGACTGTCTGTCTCCCTTTCCATGCTCTAAGCCAAGTTGCAGAAATATGTTCTAAGCGCCTCTAGGAAACAAAGGTATAATTAATCTAGAGCAGCCTGAGCAGGCTTCCTAAGCCTTTGATTGTGGAGGACTCTGAGAAGCTGTAGCAGATGAGGGTCAGGCCAGGACTGCTCAGGGCACTGTGTTCTGCGAGCCCCTCTCCTGACGGGGCTTCCCCTCAGCCCTCTTTCCTCTGAGCGGGGAGAGGCATGGCAGGCTAAAAAAGGGGCAATCAGTGAAACATGGAGTGGAGGAAGGAAGAGGCAGTTGCAGGGTCAGATGCGGAGTCCTCATGGGAAGTGGATCCAAGGCGAGCTCTGGTGCCGGTTCCAGGCTTCGCTGTAGCTAACCCGCTGTGTGACCTCAGGCAGAGGTCATGACCTCTCTGTTGGCCTCTGCGTCCCAATCTGTAGATGAGGGCTTTCCCAAGGACATCCACACGCTTGGCAGGTGTGGTGAGGGAGGCCTGTGAATATAGATGATGCAATGTCTTGTGGAGGTTTAATCTTTCTGAGGCAAAAAATGTTATTCTTATAGTAAAACAAATACAGATGTTTTGGCTCAAAATGCAAAATTTGTACATCAAAAAGAATACAACAGGCGAAAAGTGGTTCATGTTCTTTCCCTTATTATTCAGGGTCCTTGAGTGGAGAGGGTTGGAATGCATTGGATTAGATGTGCTCTGAGATGCCCTCTGGCTCCTTAATATTTTGATTCTTCGGTTTCATGATGAAGATCAAGGAGAAGGAGGATTAGGCACTGTGTGGATTCTAACGGGATTTAGGCTCCCGTTTTAGGTTTGAGAAGGAGTGAGTATTAATGTGGGTGTTCAGCTGTGATTCACGCTCTCCGGCCTCATCCTTCATGCCTGCCTTACTCCTCCTTGTTCTGGCAGCGTTGGCTCAGTGTCCCCTCCTGGGGGATGCTTTGCCCCTCCCTTCACCCTTCCTGTCTCAATCCTCTGAGCTGTTGACTGAGGCTCTCCCTGTCGCCCACAGAACTCTCCACAGCTCAGAGTTTGCACTCTTGCTGTATTCTGTATCGCTGTTTTCTTGCCTCCTCATTGCGTTTATCTGTATTTACAAGCCTTCATGTTGTTGGAGAATAAAGTCTCAGTGTCCAAACAAGACTTCACCATGTAACCTTGCTGACCTTTCTCGCTGTGTATCTCATAACTTTCTGATTTGTGGTCTGGACGTTGGGCATGCCCAACAATTTGTAGTTCCTCAAAGTGCCACGCTGTCCTCTGGCTTTTATTTCTGCTTCCTGGAATGCTGTTTTCTGAAACAAGTCTTCCCTTGTCCATATGAAGAATTCCTCTTTATCCTTCAAGAATCAGCTCCGTTGCTTCTCCTTGGAAAAGCCTTTATAGCTTCCCTGTGTGATGTCACTGCCCCTCTACATTAGCTCTGTCTGATTTCTAATGTCACATGTGTGCATGTTGCCTGAACAAATGAAAGCTCATGGAAGCCCTTAAGTGTATGCCCTATATGTAGTGTGGCATAAACTCACATCAGTGAATGCCCATTGAATGAATATATGCCTAGGTGAGAGAAAACGGGAGAGGAATGATCGTGCTATACTTCCATAAATGCCTCCCCCAACATTAGCCCAAGCAAAGAGTATAAGACCTGGGTTCCCAAGGTTGTAAATATAACTCCAAGAATGCAAGTGCTAATTAATTTCATCATCCACTCATATTCTGACATGTCCTTATAGAACAACTGCTATTCACTTGTTAATTTATCAAAATGATTTGCACTGTCTTAGCTGTTGAGAACTCAGCTTGAAAAAATAGACAAAGGGAAGAAACAGACTATAAAGGAAATTTGCTAGTCAAATTTTGAAATACATTTGTTGAAAGAAAAGCAGCAAGGTCATAGGCCAGATCATAAGGGATCTTAGAGTGCCACTGTGGCCTCTGAGTGAGGAGAGGAATGACCTCATCTCTTCTACATTTAAAAAGCTCACTTTGTATCATGTGCCCTGATTTCAAACTATATTGCAAAGTTATAGTCATTAAAATAGCACAATACTGGCACAAAAACAGACATATATATAGATCAATGGAACAGAATAGAGAACCCCCAAATAAACCTACTTATATGGTCAATTAATCCATGACAAAGGAGATAAGAATATTGAGAAAAGACAGCCTCTTCAATAAATGGTGTTTATTAATAACTGGACAACTACATGGGAAAAAAGTCATACTGGACTACTTCCTCTCATCATACATGAAATAAATTCAAAGTGGATTAGACACTTCAGTGTAAGACCTGAAGTGACAAAATTTTTAGGAAAAAACAGTCAGTACGTCTTTGACATCAATCTTAGCAAAATTTTTTGGGATGTATCTCCTCAGGAAAGGGAAAGAAGTTAAAATAAACAAATGGAACTATATCAACCTGAAAAGCTTTCAAACAAAAGCTTTTTGTGAAGAAAACCATCAACAAAATGAAAAGACAAGTTACCGAGGGGAAAAGATATTTACAGATGGTATATTTGATAAGGGATTAATATCAGAATAACTCATAGAACTCAACATCAAAAAGGCACAACTAGATTAAAAATGGGCAGAAGCCTTGAAAAGACATTTTTACAGAGAAGACATACAGATGGCCAACCTTTTCATGTGAAAAGATGCTCAACATCACTAATCAGAGAAATGCAGATCAAAATCACAGTGAGATCACTTCACATCTATCAGAATGGCTATCATCAAGAAGACAACAAATAATGTCTTGGAAAGGAGGGGGAGAAAGAAAACCCTTGTGCACTGTTGGTGGGAATGTAAATTGGTGCAGCTCCTATGGAAAACAGTATGGAAATTCTTTAAGACTTAAAAATAGAGCTACTTGCTCTGTGATCCAGCAATTCTACTTCTGGATATTTTTCCCACAGAAAGCAAAAGGAATAATTAGAAACATTATGTAACCCTATGTTCATTGCAGCATTATTATGGAGGAGGAAATGGCAACCCACTCCAGTATTCTTGCCTGGGAAATCCCATGGCCAGAGGAGCCTGGTGGGCTACAGCTCATAGGGCCACAGAAGAGTCAGACACAACCCAGCGGCTCAATAACAAAAATGTTCATTGTAGCATTATTTACAATAACCAAGAAATGGGATCAACTTAAGGGTTCACTGATAGATGATTGGATAAAGAAGACGTCACACACACACACACACATGCTGGAATATTACTCAGCCACAGATACAGAAAACAAACTGTTGGTCACCAGAAGGGAGGGGCTGAAGAGATGAGTAAAATAGGTGAGGGAGATTTAGAAGCACAAACTTCCAGTTATAAAATACATAAGTCAGGGGAATGTAACATACAACAGAGAAAGCATAGTCACTAATACTGTAATATCTCTGTATGGTGACAGATGGTAACTAGACTTATCATCGTGATCATGTTGTAATGTTCAAAAATATCAAATCACTATGTTGTACATCTGAAGCTAATATAATATCATTAAAAAGCAACTATGCACACCTTTTAAAAAGATCTGTTTTGTATCTTAAAAATCATAATTAAAAGTTAATCATGAGGGAAATATACATATACAGGAATAAAACAGCAAATGAAAAGCTCTGTTTGGCTGTTGTGTTGAACAGAGTTTGTGAGGGGATAGGTGGAAGCAGGGAGCAGTCAGGAGATAAGGGATGATGGCATCTTGCACCAGGATGTAGCCATGGGGGCAGTTGAAAATGGCAAGATTCTTGATGTACTGGGTTGCCAAAAAATTCGTTCAAGTTTTCCATAACATTGTATGGAAAGGTTCAAATGAATTTTTTGGCCAATCCGATATTGGGTGGGAGGACCAACTGGCTCTGCTAATGAATAGGAAATTGGGGTGTGTGAGAGAAATGAGGCAGAGATGACTCTGAGGATTTTGACCTCAAAACCAGAAGGATGGAATTAGCACCAACTGAGAGGGAAAGACTCTGGGGTGAGCGGATCAGTGGGAAGACCAGGAGTTTGGACTGCATTCAATTTGAGATACAAGTTAGCTGTGAAAGTGACGCGGTGAGTTGGCAGTGAGAGAAATAAGTGGGGAACTGAGGGGAGACACTCAGGCTGGAGATGAGAGTTTAGTATCATTTATACACCAGAGTGGAGGGAAGCTGGCACAGAAGTGGTGAGGCCTGTCCTGGGCTTGGGGCATTGCAACAGGAGGACCCTGGGAGAAGGAGCAAAACAGAGCCCAGGAGATGGAGAAGGAGCAGCCAATGACATCACAGGAGGACCAACAAGGTGACTACCAGGGATTAGAAGGAGGGAGAGAAATGTCAAGATGAATGCGGGGACCTGACAAATATCGGTATTGGAAATGAAAGCAAAATCATGGGGACTTAGGAGTGTATGAGAACTTTCTAGGAAGCTGATCTATTTGTTTTAAGCATACTTAATACAGTACTAGAGCCAGACATCCTGGAATGTGAAATCAAGTAGGCCTTAGGGAGCATCACTATGAACAAATTTAGTGGAGGTGATGGAATTCCAGTTGAGCTATTTCAAGTCCTAAAAGATGATACTGTGAAAGTGCTGCATTCAATATACCAGCAAATTTGGAAAACTCAGCAGTGGCCACAGGACTGGAAAAGGTCAGTTTTCATTCCAATCCCAAAGAAAGGCAATGCCAAAGAATGTTCAAACTACCGCACAATTGCTCTCATCTCACAGGCTAGCAAAGTAATGCTCAAAATGCTCTAAGTCAGGCTTCAGCAGTACATGAACTGAGAACTTGCAGATGTTCAAGCTGGCTTTAGAAAAGGCAGAGGAACCAGAGATCAAATTGCCAACATCTGTTGGATCATGGAAAAAGCAAGAGAGTTCCAGAAAAACATCTACTTCTGCTTTATTGACTATGCCAAAGCCTTTGACTGTGTGGATCACAATAAACTGGAAAATTCTTCAAGAGATGGGAATACCAGATCACCTGAACTGCCTCTTGAGAAACCTGTATGCAGCTCAAGAAGCAACGGTTAGAACTGGACATGGAACAACAGACTGGTTCCAAATAGGAAAAGGAGTACATCAAGGCTGTATATTGTCACCCTGCTTATTTAACTTACATGCAGGGCAATAGAACCCCACTCCAGTACTCTTGCCTGGAAACTCCCATGGACGGAGGAGCCTGGTGGGCTGCAGTCCATGGGGTCGCTAAGAGTTGGACACAACTGAGCAACTTCACTTGCACTTTTCACTTTCATGCACTGGAGAAGGAAATGACAACCCACTCCAGTGTCCTTGCTTGGAGAATCCCAGGGACAGGGGAGCCTGGTGGGCTGCCGTCTATGGGGCCACACAGAGTCAGACATGACTGAAGCAACTTAGTAGCAGCAGCAGCAGGGTACATCATGAGAAATGCTGGTCTGGATGAAGCACAAGCTGGAATCAAGATTGCCGGGATAAATATCAATAATCTCAGATATGCAGATGACACCACCCTTATGGAAGAAAGTGAAGAGGAACTGAAGTCTTGATGAAAGTGAAAGAAGAGAGTGGAACAGCTGGTTTAAAACTCAACATTCAGAAAACTAAGACCATGGCATTTGATCCCATCACTTCATGGCAAATAGCTGGGAAAACAATGGAAACAGTGACACTCTTTATTTTGGGGGGCTTAAAAATCACTGCAGATGGTAACTGCAGCCATGAAATTAAAAGATGCTTGCTCCTTGGAAGAAAAGCTATGACCAACCTAGACAGCATATTAAAAAGCAGAGACATTACTTTGCCAACAAAGGTCCACCTAGTCAAAGCTATGGTTTTTCCAGTAGTCATGTGTGGATGTTGGACTATAAAGAAAGCTGAGTACTGAAGAATTGATGCTTTGAACTGTGGTGTTGGAGAAGACTCTTAGAGTTCCTTGGACAGCAAGGAGATCGAAACAGTTCATCCTAAAGGAGATCAGTCCTGAATATTCATTGGAAGGACTGATGCTGAAGTTGAAACTCCAATACTTTGGCCACCTGATGCAAAGAACTGATTCATTAGAGAAGACACAGATGCTGGGAAAGATTGAAGGCGGGAGGAGAAGGGGACGACAGAGGATGAGATGGTTGGATGGCATCACTGACTTGATGGACATGAGGCTCGGTCGAGACACTAAACCACTACCTGTCCCTCCGGACCACACGACGTCAGGTACCCTAGCGTTTCTCAGTCTGTACTGACTCACTTGACTTGACTTGTGTCCTGTTTCGAATGTTGAAATTTAAAAAATTTTAAACAATGAACAAAATAGAAACTGACACGACGCAAAAACAACGACAAGCCGAAAAGAGACCAACGCCTTTAGCACCCGACGAGAAATCAACGCCACGAACCCAAAGAGTGACACCGTCGAAGAGAACGACGCCTCGTACCCTAGGTCCCGTGACCGAGTTATCAAAACGTGTCGTCGTCAAATCAACAAGGCACCGTACACCTTTTAAGGACTTAGACACTTACGACCGTCCACCTAAGAATTGGTGACTAGGTGGTCCCTTCGGGGATCTCGACTTAAAAAGATAAAAATTCCTTTTTCATAAAAGTCAGAATACCTTCTCTCTTTTTATCTGAAATAAAAGTTATAACCGTACAGTTTTCTTCCAGGGGTTATGAACTATACCAGTGTGTGCCGGAGGTTCTATTTCAGACGTTCCTTCTTTCTTTAGAATGAAGTTTACCTAGTAAGATCCTTACAATTGAACGGGTCTTTTGGAAGTCAAACACACACGACCGGTCTCTAGTCTCTTCGAGATTGTGTTCGGGGTCCCTACCATTTACTTCTACTTTGTTATCGATTCGTACCGGGCTGAAACGGTGTCTGTCACAGACTCCAACACGACACCGGGTCGAAGAGTACCAAATGGAGAGAACCGTCAAAAGAGGAGAAGACCCACCCGTCCAGAAGTCCGATCTCAGACCGATCGAAGACTGATCCCTGTTTAGGAACTGGGTCGTGGTTGAGTTCACGGAGAATTAAGAGGTAATTAGGTAGATTTTTAACGTGTCTTATAGTTACGACCTAATCTCTAGTACCACAAGTCACACCAGGTTTAAATCCAATATAAAGTGCAGATTTAGAGGTTGTTCGGTGTGTCTGTTCAGTGTATACATTAAATTTAAAAGATCATCCGTGGGAACTTTTTGACTTTCTTTGACCATTTTAATTAAAACTTTTTTCACCTTCACAGTCAACGAGACACACAGGTTGACAAACACTGCGGACACCCGACATCAGCCGGTCCGAGGAGAGAGACACCTTAAGAGGTCCGTTCTTATGACCTCACCTATCGACAAGGGAAGAGGTCCCCTAGAAGGACTGAGTCGCTAATTTGGACCCAGGGGACGGAACGTCCGTGTAAGAAAGGACAGACTCAGTGGATTAACTTGGATTGAAATAAATGGGTTATACAGGGTTTATAGTAGTTAAGTTGTACATCTGTTGTATTTTTTATAACCCCGTAAAATGTAAGAAATCCGGAAAGGGATCACCGAGTCTCCCATTTCGTAGACGGACGTTACGTCCTCTGGACCCAAGCTAGGGACCCAGCTCTTACTAGGGGACCTCTTCCTTTACCGTTGGGTGAGGTCATGAGAACGGACCTTTTAGGGTACCTGTGTCTTCGAACCATCTGATGGCAGGTACCCTAGTGTTTCTCAGCCTGTACTGACTCACTGAAGTGAGGAATGTAAGAAATAAAACATGATTTATAAAGTTTGGGTTACATAAAGTGGGAACTTCGCATAGAGTCAAGTCTTACCAGTGTAAAGTTCCCGAGTTATCAAAGTGTACACACACCGATGTCACGTCTGGATCTGGTACAGGAGGTCAAATGTCTACTCCCCCGACTTATGACCTCCCTTTCTGTACTTTGTCGTTTGTCGTAAACCGACAGTGGGACTTCTAACCGAGAGACAGGTTTCTTAAAGAACTTACAAGACGACAAGGTAACAGGTAAAGTGACAACCTGTCGTTTCAGGTAAAGTGACAAGGAACCGTAGAATATGGCGTCAGTACTTTTCAGGTATGACTAGAGTCGAAAAGTTAGGGAGAGGAATATGACATGACCGGTTTTTCAGACAAACCGAAAAGGGTATTGTAGGATACCCGACACGAAACAATGAGTCAGTACAGACTGAGAAACTCTGGGGTACCTAACATCGGGTGGTCCGAGGAGACAGGTACTCCTAAGAGGTCCGTACTTATGATCTCACTCAACGGTACGGGAAGAGGTCCCCTAGAAGGGTTGGGTCCCTAACTTGGGTCCAGAAGGTGTAACGTCCACTTACGAAATGACAGAGTCGGTGGTCCCTTCGGGTTTTTGGACTCGTTTGAAAAACCGGTTGGACTACAAAACGATTTGGTAAAACACACGTACTCTTAGTGATACTCCGTCCAAGGGACTAGAGTAAAAGGTCTTCAAGACTAAATCTTTCGATTGGTACCCTGTGCCCTTGGACGCAAAATTGTCGGGAACCACCTGTATCACGATAAACAAGAATGGCTAATTTTAAGGAATATTCTTTTAGCTTCTTGGTTGTTATGGGGTCCTAGAGTCCTTAAGGGGGATTTTAAAGATTGCCACAGGCCATTTAGAAAGTCATATTTCAAAGACTGCTTCGGTTTTTCTTCCCAAATTCTTTGGGTATATAGAACCCTTCCATCCTTGGCTGCTTTTCAAATTGGAATATTCTGTGTATTGTATCTCTTGGAGTCTAAGATCGTAGACAGAAGGTTTTGTCTTTCATTTCCCCTCTAGAATGCCAGGAGTAAATGCTTGTTTAATAAAGGAATGAATGAATATTCTGGAAACTCTCTTGTCAAAGGTACAAAGGAACAAAGACATAATTCTTAGACTCCTTCTACCTCTGTTTACCCCTTTCTTTTTTGTATGTATTTGGTTTGCTTTGGGTCTTGGTGACTTTTTACCCTGAGGGCCAGAAGAAAAGGAAGAAATGCCAAGATCATTAGGAGAGTGTCTTTAACAAGTATGTGGGAGGCTTATAAATAAATTAGAAGTTGCTATCCTGGGTGAAACCTCAAAGAACAAGGGAGCAATCTCCTGTTCCCAGAACAGAATGTTTTAGCTTAAATCCTGAAATGACCATGGCACCTGGAGAAATAAAATAATTTACCTTTGTGAATTGACCTTTGAGAGAATGGTTATCCTAGGTGCAAAAAACTTGGAAGAACTGAGACCAGTTGGTGGAATTTAATCTTTGATGGAGAGCCTAAAACTATCCATAGGATATTGTCTTAAAATATTAAAATAGGCAATCGTTGCAACTTATTTACCTTCTTCCATGTTTCTATTACACCAGCAGCAGCATTGCTACCTCCACCGCAGTTTCCGCCATCACCTCCTCAGCACCACCATCGCCCCCATCAACATCCTCCTCATTATCCCCCTTGAAGAGTGTCTTCTCCTGACTCAAGCCACCCCACAGAGAAACCCTCAGTGTTCACCTGTAAGGTATGGGTAGCTAAGTGGGGTTGGGAGTCAAAAGAGGCAGGAGCATCTGTAAGAGCTAAATAGAGCACATTGTATTGGAGAAGGAACGTCAACCCACTCCAGTATTCTTGCCTGGGAAATTCCATGGACCGAGGAGCCTGGTGGGCTACAGTCCCTGGAATCACGAAGAGCTGGCCACGATTGAATGACTAACACTGTACGCACAGAACCGTATTTGATTTGTGTTAATAAGAAAATGATGGTTAGTGGTTGTTTTACACCTCCTCTTCAAATGTCTATAAAATCAGTTAATATTCTTTATGAGTAACAGCACAGACGGCCCTCTAAAAACACCTTAATATATCAGCAAATGTTGTTGAATTATGAAATCCCTTCATTTTCATCTGCGCACGTTCTGCTCTCCCTCAGCTGTCTTCACAAGGCTGCCAGAAGTTACCCTCTAGTACAGCCTCTTGCTCAAAGCGTGTTCTTGGCCTCAGGCCCTGTTGATTCAGGGGGATTTGATGACTTGCCTGGAGGAAACGGAGCAGTTGACCTAGCGCTTGAGGAGGACTGAGAGAACTTTCAGGACTTGTTCTCAGCCCCTGGCCTAACACAGGCCCGTCTACCATCCAACTGTGAACCCCGTGGCTTTTGTAGGAGACATGCCGCCTCCACGGGGGGATTCCATGGGCACAGTGGCTATGTGATCAAGGCTCACAAAAGTGTCCCAGAAGTGCCCACCAAGCCCTGACTTCCAATGTGACATCCATTACCTGGGATATAATCAGGGCAGGGTCTGGCACATTATGAAAACTATCCATGAAGCAGTGAATGAGGATCTGCCAAACAGACCATTTCCGTTATATGAGGTGGCTCAGCTGGTAAAGAATCCGTCCGCAGTGCAGGAGACCTGGGTTCAATCCCTGGGTCAGGAAGATCCCTTGGAAAAGGGAATGGCAACCCATTCCAGTATTTTTTCCTGAAAAATTCCATGGACAGAGGAGCCTAAAGGGCTACAGTCCATGGGGTCAGAAAGAGTTGGATGTGATTTAGCGACTTTTACTTTCATACATTAAGATGTACATAGTTCCCGATTTAAGTGTTTTTGTTTTTTTTTTTTTAAACCCCTCTGTCTCTTTATTCTCCTTCCTCTGAAGGTGCTGGTCCTTGTGGGAGATCACAGTGTGCTGTGCACGGCGAGCTTCCAGGAACTGGCCCCCGAGGCCAGAAGGCAATCCTGGCTGAGACCCGGGGCCCTCAGAGCTCCACTCCCCATCCCAGGCAGGAGCGCCTTGGGCACCTGAGGGGAAGACACCGGATGGGAACTCCCTTCCCGCATGGCCTGAGGAACAGAGGCCCATTTGATCCTCCTTCCTCATTCAGCGAGAAAGGGAGCCCCTGGTCCCGAAGGGCCCAGATCCTAGACAGGGCTCCACCCTGCTGAGCGCCAGGGCCCGGGGAGAGTGTCTGCTGCCCCTGCAAAGAGGCTCCGGCTCCAGGCTCAGGTGGCAGGAAATATGCTGCCCGTCCGAGCAGTTTCTACTCCAGCTCATGGGCTGCTCCTGGCTGTGGGGGCCTTGGTGGCAGGTGAATGGCTAGTTTCCATGTTCTGAGCTGCCTTGCTGAAGAGGGGTTTTGAGAGAAAGGCTGCTGGATGAACTAACCCAGAGGCAGTTCTGTCTTCTAGTAAAATCTGGGCCCCCTCTCTCCTTGTGGCTCTGGTTTCAGAGAAGTGGGGCTGGAAATCGCCTGCTCCAAGCTGGCCTGGCTGACCTGGGGGCTTTGGCCAGGGGCCCCACGTTCCTGCTCTGCGCAGGGCCCTGCTGGCTCTTGCTGTGCTTGCTGAGCCCTCTGTGTGTGGAATGCAGAGGCCCCTCTGGGGAAGGCTGTGTGTCTGGTGAGGTGCCAACCCATGATGCCAGGGAAAACCTCTCCAGCAAGGACAAGAGGCACTTCCTGTGATGCCACTTCTGTTGTGCACCCTTTCTTCTCCAGGTATCATTACTTCCCCTCCAGAAAACTCAGAAAAGGGTAGAAAAAGATAACCGACTGTAGGGAAAGAGCAGATTAGCCAAGACGGCGCCGTCAGGCTCTCTCGCCCCACGGCCTCTCACTCTTGCCCCACAATTTGTAAATAATAATTGTGCAACAGCTGAGATCACTTGTCTCACTGCACATGCCCGTCACAAGGTACTTGCTTGGTCACCAGCTACTTTGTACAGTAAGTATACATAAGCTTCACCTGGAAGAGCCCGGAAGGGCTGTGTGCGGTTATGCTGCGCTCTGCCTGCTGCAACAGATGCTGCGCCAGCCAGGAGACAATAAACGCGCCTGCAGTTCCGGTGGCTCCTTTCTTCTTAGCTCATGCCTTCCTTACCCCGAGTTCAGCGAAAAGTGCACACAGTGAGACACAGCGAGACAACTGGCATCATAAACAGGGTCAGCAATACTCCAACCTATCCTATGCCTGGTAGGTCTTTGCGTGATGGTTTGGTCTCTAAGTACTCATGCAGTGAAAAGATCTCGCTCCTTCAGACTCATCAGAATGCTTCTCTGTCTCCAGTCCTTACTCATCAGGGAAGATGATGTGAAGTCCAGTTGAACTGGGAGGCACCTCAACCTCTGAGGTTATTTTAGGGCAGTCTTGGTTTCCACAGATAAACGTTCTCATTTTCAGGATTGATTTGTCTGTTTTCCAGCTCAAAGTCCATTGCACTCAGAGTCTGCCATTTTACTGAGGTTACAAACCAAATTTCCCAGAGGAACTGGTGTGGGCGGCAACTCCACCCAGCTACCTGGCAGCCACATGGCACCCTGTTTGTTTGTTGTCCATTTACTGATATCTGGGGAAAGATTATGAATTGGGGGATTCCTAAAGGTCTCATAACACACAAGTTTATTGTTTTTCAATTTTGCAAAAAGTATACAAGGGTAAAATCAGCAACCAAACCCTCCAAACCCAACCCACAGCCAAATGGCCGTGAGGTCTTCAATATAAAATACTGGGAGTTTAGGGGCACTTGACATGGGCTTGTAACATGGGTGCAAATGTTCTAATGAGATTTTTCTGGTCCTCTGGTAATGAATTTGGATGGGGCCCCAGAACCAAATTCTATTAAATATACATTATGGCAAATCAGGCTGTAGGGAGAATCCAGTGGATTGATTTATAAATCTGAGCAAAGTGATGGGCCTGTTCGACAGGAGGCAGAGGGAGCGGGTGAAGTCCCAAGAGTGAGCTGTGAGATGATTCTACATTATTAGCTCAGACATTTGCTCCAGAAAGTATCTCTCTCTTTCTCTCCCATGGTTCTGTTTCCGACATATAAACAAGACCTCAAAATTTTAACAGATGAAATACCTCTGGGCAGAGTTTGCTTTACTGATATTATTTGGATGCATTCTGTTCATAGTGAGCAGCTGGGTGTTGATCTGATTAGCTGAGAGTTAGAAAAGTGAAGACTCACCCACCCTTCTTCCACCTCCTGAGTGCTGGGAACCACTTATGGTTTCTACAAAGTAAGTTAACCTTGGCTGATGAGAGAGCATTCCTTTTCGGGTTTTGCCTTTGAGCAACTTCAAACTTAACCTGGAGGACAATTTAAATCATTTATTGCTCAAAATTAATTTATTGAATAGCTTAGGCACTATGAGAATAAAAACAAAAAAAGGTGTAAAACTCTTATGAAAGTCTACTAGGGTTCTGTTAAAAACATCACATATGTCCAGGGGTCCATAATGGAAAACAGAGATATTTGGACAATCAAATGAAAAGTCATTCCAAAGGGACATTTAACAATACGTGGAAAAATTCGTTGTCAGATTGAATTTTCTTCTTTTCTGTCAGGTCCATGGGATCTCACCCAGTAGGGCTCAAGGTGGGTGGGGTAAGGCAAGATGTTTCTCTGTGAGAAACATCTTAGTTGTTTGAAGGATTATTAGTTGATTGAAGGTTTTGTGGTTTTTTTTTTGTTTGTTTGTTTGTTGTTGGTGTTGTTGGTTTTATTCTTGGTATAAACCATTAATGGATTCCATTTCACCTACTCTTTTTCTACTTTGTGTTCCTCACTTTCTTCTGACAGAAAGAAGGGGAAGGTGGAGGGAGACGGAGAAAGCTTTGAATAGTAGCTGCGGCTGGAGTTCAGAGAGCCAGGGCCACAAGCAGGGCTGAGCTGCGACTGGCATTAGGCGTGGGGATGGCGCGGCGGCTCTGGGCTGGACCAGGAGTCCGGTGGCATGCTGTACATACGGCGGGGGGGAGGGGATGAGGGGTGGGCAGAGACGGGCAGGAGTTGGTTCTGAAGGGAGAAGCCAGAGGAAGTGAAGGGAGATGCGGAGTGGGTAAGGGAGTGGAGGGGCCTCTGCGCCCTCTTGGTGCTGGTCCTTACACATTCTACTGTCTCTGGGCCACTTTCCTCTTTGTGTAAAGAAAAATCCACACTCCTGCACTCCTCCTGTGTGTCTCCTTTGTGTTCCCACCGCTATCACCCTCACAACGTTTCTGCCACCAGATGTGTGGGTTTTCTCCCACACTGGGCGATTCTCTGCAACACCAGCTCCATGCCCTAACCCAATTTGATGCTAACTGGAATTAGTGACGATCCCATAGGTTTCGGGCTCAGTCCCAGGAGACTGCCCCTCACTTCAGACGCAAACTGCAGGGCGTAGTTTCCCAGGTGACCTCCCTCTGATTTGTCTACAAATTGGGGGTTCCTGTGACCTTCCCCTTAGAGCCAATTATTTGCTAGAAAGGCTCACAGAACTCAGGGAAACACATTTTAACAGTTTATTATGTAATAAAGGATGTGATAAAGGGTACAGACAAACAGCCAGATGGAGAGAAACATGGGACCCCAGAAGAGTCCTGAGTACAAGGGCTTCTGTCCCTGGGAAACGGGTGCATCACCTTGGCCCAAGGTGATGTGTTCACCAAGCCAGGAGCTCTCAGAACGCTGGATTTCGGGAATTTTTATGGAGTCTTCATCACACAGGTTTGGTTGATCATTAACTCAATTGCTTCAGGCTTCCCATCCTGGCTTGATCTTTCTGGTGACTAGCCTCATTCCGGGAGCCATCCGGGAGTCACCTTTTTAGAACAAAAGACACTATCACCCAGGAAATTCCAGGGAAGTCAGGAACCAGAATCAAAGACCAAATATTAAACAAAAGATGCTCCTACTGCTTTGATCATTTAGGAAATCACAAGAGAGTTGAGAGCTCTGTACCAGCAACTGAGGGCAGAGAGCCGTATATGTACATATGTATATATATATGTTAGTCATTCAGTCATGTCCAATTCTTTGCAACCCCATGGACCGTAGCCTGCCTGGCTCCTTTGTTCATGGAATTCTCCAGGCAAGAATACTGGAGTGGGTTGTCATTTCCTACTCCAGGGGATCTTCCCAATCCAGGGATCGAACCCAGGTCTCCTGCATTGCAGGTGAATTCTTTACTGTCTCAGCCACCAGGGAAGCTATATATATATGTATAATATATACATATATTATATGCATTTTCCATTTTGTCACATTTTGCTGGAACTGATTGTCTCTACTTCCAAGGCACATTTTCTAACCCCGAAACCCCACTCTTATGTGTCCTGGGTATCCATGGTTACCTTCATCATGATCTTCACGCACTGCCTCATTCCCAAGGGTACCATCCAGAAACCTCCAAGCTTCCGGAGGGAAGGGTGTCTCCCCATTGTCGCCATATTATTCAAAGTACCAGCCTCAGCTCAGAGTGTGTGCTCATGAATATCTGATGAAAGAGTGTCAAATAAATGTCAGGCCCTGATGTATGTTGCTAGAAAAGGAAATGCATCAGCCCTTTCCCAGAGCAAATAAATTCCTATCATAAGGCCTCTTCCCCGTAATCCTTCATATATCACTGGGCAAGGCAAGCCAGCCACTTGCCATCCATTCTTATTTCTGTGCTGACCTCGAGGAGCCTGATATTCTACTTCGCAGCCTGCACACGGCCCTTTGCAATGCACTTGGTTGGATTGCTCCTTCCCATCTGGAGCCTTCATGCTGCTAACAGAACATTCTTTTGAGGTTCATCAAGCTCCCGGCATCAAGCAGCGCTGTTCCAGCACATGACTTCCTGCAACCAGGTCCTGCCGGCTTCTCGCTAGTACATTAAAAGTAAAAAGCACACTTACTTCCCCTCTGTAGTGACCTCAGTCCCCCGATCAGGGAAACTGTGACTCAGACGCAGGAAGAAACACTGCTGGTGTCACCAGGAGAAAGTAAGGAGCCGCCTGGGCTGGGGCCGGGGATATTAATAAATCCCTTAGAGTGGATCGTTCGCACCACCAGCCCTCTTTTCTTTAGGGAATTTGAATGTTCGAGTGCTTTAAAGTGGAGATGAAACGACCCATGATTCATGTCCCTGTCTTTCTGAAGAGTTTCCTTGTTTAAGCTCCAACAACCTCTGCAGTGACTTGAAGGTTAAAACTCTTCTTTCCCCCAAAGGAGAAAAACATCTCACTTTTCTATTCATGGCTTTCCTCCTTCAACAGCTGAAAAGAGAGGTGATTTCCTCCCTCTACTCTTCATTCATAACCAGAGAATCTCTTTCCTACTCTCACTTGTTGGGCAAAGAGAGCATTAAAACAGCGGAGTTTGGGATTGGCTGATATAAACTATTACATGTAGAAGGGATAAACAACAAGGTCCTGTTGCATGATTCAGCGAACTATATTCAAAATCCTGCGATAAACCATAATGAAAGAGAATATAAAAAACAATGTCTATATGTCTATAACTGAGTCACTTTGCTGTACAGCAGAGATTGGCACAGCATTGTAAATCAGCTATACTTCAATTGAAAGAAGGAGCGTATGATTCTTCAACTAATCCTTCAAGGTGCTGGTGGTTTTGTTTTTGTTTCTCCCGTGTCTCTCTTTTCGTTTGTTTTTATTGACTATTAGGCTAGCAAATTTTGGATTTGAGTAGTTTAGATCCCAAACTAGCAGCATGCTAAGTTCATTATGTAAAGGCCACTCATGGGAGAAAATGCCTCCAGTTACCTGTGTCTCAGCACAAAGAGAGTTTTTTCAAAAGGCCTGGTTCTGTTTTCTTTCTTTAATTTTAGATGGTTATGTATCTTTTATTTGTGACATTTGAATTCCTAAGCTCACAAAGAACTGATTTCATAAATATCTTTTATGATTTTCACAAATAACCTTGCATTTTTGCTAGTCTATTCTTTTTTTAAAAATTTATCCATTTTTAATTGAAGGGTAATTGCTTTATAGTATTGTGTTGGTTTCAACCACACATCAACATGAATCAGCCACAGGTTTACCCATGTCTCCTCCCATATGAACATCCCTCCCACCTCCCTCCCCATTCCACCCCTGGTTCTGTTATCTTAACTGGCTGTCTGCAGCTCTGAAACAGAATGTTCCAGTCAACATTTGCCCCACAGGTATTGGGGTGCATGCGCAGTTGCTAAGTTGTGCCCAACTCTTTGTGGCCCCATGGACTGTAGCCTGCCAGGCTCCTCTGTCCATGGGATTTCCCAGGCAAGAATACTGGAGTGGGTTGCCATTTCCTTCTCCAGGGGATCTTCCCAACCTAGTGATCAAACCCGAGTCTCCTGCACTGGCAGGTGGGTTCTTTACCACTGACCCACCAAGGACGCCTGGTATTGGTGTTCAGTTCAGTTCAGTTCAGTCGCTCAGTTGTGTCCGACTCTTTGTGACCCCATGAATCGCAGCACACCACGCCTCCCTGTTCATCACCATCTCTCGGAGTTCACTCAGACTCACGTCCATCGAGTCCTTGATGCCATCCAGCCATCTCATCCTCGGTCGTCCCCTACTCCTCCTGCCCCCAATCCCTCCCAGCATCAGAGTCTTTTCCAATGAGTCAACTCTTCACATGAGGTGGCCAAAGTACTGGAGTTTCAGCTTTAGCATCATTCCTTCCAAAGAAATCCCAGGGCTGATCTCTGAGCTTTAAGCCAGCTTTTTCACTCTCCTATTTCACTTTCATCAAGAGGCTTTGAATTCCTCTTCACTTTCTGCCATAAGGGTGGTGTCATCTGCATATCTGAGGTTATTGATATTTCTCCTGGCAGTCTTGATTCCAGCTTGGGCTTCTTCCAGTCCAGCGTTTCTCATGATGTACTCTGCATATAAGTTAAATAAGCAGGGTGACAATATACAGCCTTGACGTACTCCTTTTCCTATTTGGAACCAGTCTATTGTTCCATGTCCAGTTCTAACTGTTGCTTCCTGACCTGCATACAGATTTCTCAAGAGGCAGGTTAGGTGGTCTGGTATTCCCATCTCTTTCAGAATTTTCCACAGTTTGAATTTTACAAAGTATTGGTGTAAGATCATTCAAAACCTTGAATGCTTCCAGGAAGTCTGGGAGAGATTTGGTCCTGATTCCTAGGAACTAGGTAAGGTTCAGGAAGAGGGATGGTCTGATTCAGAGTGTATCTTCAGAGCATTGCAATGTTCCATCTATGACTTTTCAGAGAGAACAGTGGCAATGGGCCACTCTTTCGGCCACTATTTCTGCTCTGCTGGCAGATAGATGAGATCTTGGGCACCAAATGTCTCCTCGTGAGGATCAAGGTGAGTTGAAGAGAAATTCTAGCTTCCAGAACCACTCATAGGAAAAGGACTTGGGGGTTCAATTAAGTGATTTTCTTTGAAGATTTTAGACTCACATTAATTCCCTGAAGATGTTCATTCACTTTCCAAAGCAACTTCCCTCCAAAGGGTGGTTTGCTCTTAGAAGGGGAACTTTCGTATTGATGTCTGTCATTTATTTCCCACATCTTTTCTGAGAAGGTATATTGTAGAAAAGCCATAGGAAGTACTCGGTATAATAGTTCCTTCACCCTGGAAACATCTCCTGAGAGGTAGGGGTTGCGGCTGAGAGTATATTCCTCTTCCACAGCTCACTCCTATAAAGCAGCAGAAAAATTGAGCCCCCATGTGTCCACCGATGACCAGAGGTGTCCCGCATCAGGGTGGCCCCTCCGTTTGCCTTTGTCTGTGTTCTCAAGATGAGGATCCTCCGCTCCCGAGAACCCAACTTGTGATTTTCCTTGGATTAAATCATTCTTACATGTGCCATTTCTACTTGCATCACAAGGTACTTCCTGCATAAGTCTGGTTTTTAATTAAAAAATGCAATATGGGAACTTGGTTAAAAAAAATTCTGAGAATGAATTTACTTTAAAAATACTCAATCTGAATACCCCAGACCCATCCTTTCCCACGCTGGGAGGGATTGGGGTCAGGAGGAGAAGGGGACAACCGAGGATGAGATGGCTGGATGGCATCACAGACTCGATGGACGTGAGTCTGAGTGAACTCCGAGAGATGGTGATGAACAGGGAGGCCTGGTGTGCTGCGATTCATGGGGTTGCAAAAAGTTGGACATGACTGAGCAACTGAACTGAACTGAACTGAATCCTTTCCCAGAAGCTACTACAGTTTCCTTAGTGTCCTTCTAGAAATATTCTATTTCCAAGCATATGTGTTTGTATGTACACACATGCACACACACACAGAGATCTACATTTTAAAGATTACTTTTCCCACAGAGGGGAAAAAAAGCCTTCAGAGGTATATTGAATAAATTCTCAAATTTTTATTGCTGATTTGGTATGGACAATGATAACAAACTCTATTACTCATTCTAAGTGGGAAAAGTGTATTTCTATTTTCATATATTCTTTATATAAATATGTCCTCAATTCACATATATACATATATTTTGTTTTTATGTAAATATTAGCATATTATATAGTTTATTTCCCTTTTAAAACATTGTGATAGTTTTTGAATTTATATCAATGCATAAAAGTTTATGTTTCAACACATAGAAACAAGCCTATCTCACTCTTCTTTAGTTATTGCATGGCATTCTTAAACTAGTTCTTAATTGTTGGACAATTTAGCATTTTGACTAGTTTGCTATTATAATGCTATGATGGATAGTCCTATACAAATTGTCAATACGTCTATGGGGTTGCACAGAGTCAGACACGACTAAAGCGACTTAGCATGTTTAAATATACTTATGGAATAAATTTGTAAAAGTGGAGTTGCTGGGTCAAAGAATATGTGCATGTTTTAAATTTTATTTTTAAAATTTTGACAAATTTTGTTCCCCAAAGAAGCTGTATCACATTAAACTTCACCAATTACATGAGTATTTCTTGGCATCCTTATCAATACGTTATGTTTAAAACTTTTTGATCTCTGTCAACCAAATAATTAAAAGTTGTGTCTCATTATTGTTTTAATTTACAGTTATTTAATTTCAAATGAGAGTGGGCATCTTCCATGTGTTGGAAAGTCAATTGCATTTCTTTCTGTGTGGGCTACCTGTTCATGGTCTTGGCCCATTTTCCCATTGAACTCTTGGTTATTTTCTTATTGATTCATAATAGTCTTTTATATATCGAGGAACTGGATCAGTGACTCCTGCCCTCTAAGGCTCTTCTGCTTCTAACAATCAGTTACTCCTCTTATATATCACCTTCCTCACTCTCTCTCCCACCTGTCTCTTCTGTTACTTTCTTGTATGTTTATTTTATCTTGTTTATGTGGATTAAAAAGAAAGATGAGAATCAGGCTTGTGAGGAAGTATACTTTGAATACCCAGAGAGTATATATTTTACAAGATCTGAAGCCAGAAAGGCCCTTTGTATCCGTGCTCAGTTGCTTTAGCTGTATCTGACTCTTTGTGACCCTCCCTATGGACCACAGCCTGCCAGGCTCCTCTGTCCATGGGATTCTCCAGGCAAGATTACCGGAGTGGGTTGCCATGCCTTCCTCCAGGGAATCTTCCTGACCCAGGGATCGAACCTGCGTCTCTTACATCTCCTGCATTGGCAAGCAGGTTCTTTACCACTAGCACCACTTGGGAAGCCCCAAAGGGCCCATTACTTGGCAACTACATTAGTATTAAAATATTGCTCTGAAATAGATCCACAACTGAGAAAGCAAACTTATGGTTACCAAAGAGGAAAGGGAAAGGGAGGGATAAATTCAGAGGTTGATATGAAGATATATACACTACTATATATAAAATAACCAACAAGGACCTACTGTATAACACAAGGAACTATACTCAATATTTTGTAATAACCTACAAGGCAAAATAATTTGAAAAAGAATAGATAGATATATTTCTGAATAACTGAATCACTTTGCTGTACTCCTAAAACTAACACAGCATTTTAAATCAACTTTGTGTGTGTGTGCTTAGTCACTCAGTCGTGTCCAACCCTTTGCGACCCCATGGACTGTAGCCCACCGGCTCCTCTGTCCATAGGGATTCTCCAGGCAAGAATAGTGGAGTGGGTTACTGTGCCTTCCTCCAGGGCATCTTCCCAACCCAGGGATCGAACCCAGGTCTTCACACTGCAGGCAGATTCTTTACTGTCTGAGCCACCAATCAACTATACTCCAATTTAAAAAAGGAAGGATAAATAAAAAGAGATTGCTCTTCCTCTTGGTTGATTGATGGGCATTGGTAACCTTATATCTTGCTCATTGACCATAAATTAATGCTAAATTTAACAAACTTCTCAAACTTAACTCTCTTATTTTTTGGTTTTCTTCTAACCCTTCCTTCCAATTTATTCCAATTGAATTGGCCAAAATGTTCATTCAGGTTTTTCCATAAGATGTTATAGAAAAACTGGAGCAAAATTTTTGGTCCACTCAGTAGTTACATCTAGACTTTTCATAAGTACCTGGAGCAGGATGATCCATGTGAGGAGATTATGATGGGAAGAGAGGAAGGTCTTGCCTAGGGATGTCTCAGAGCCCTTGATTCATGGAGATGGGGCTCCCATTGAGGGGTATCCTCTTCATAGGTTCTTGTTAAGAACCCTTTCTTTCCAAATCATGTAAAAACCAATTCAACTTTAGCTAACGTGGTAATGATTCGTGGGGAGCAGCAGAAATTCCCTCTGTAATTATGCGTGAATTGATGTGTGATTTCCTAATGAGCTTAAGTGAAGAAATCATCGTTTTGTGATAAATGCTTTATATCTTAAAATGCCAGCAACACATATCTAATAAATTCAATCAAACCACTCTCGTTTATATAACATTTGCAATTATTATTTAACATGCTGGCTTTCTTTGCTGCTTTACTGCTTTGGGTAATTGTAGAGTCTAAATGTTCCCTTTTCATAAACGAGGCCACAGAAACTCATTATGTTGGAGTTTTTCCTAATGCGATCATAAAAGCTTTCATTTTGAAATGCATTTGCATGTTGAGCAGGACAAGACCCCCTTCTCAGAAAACTTTATAGTCATTCAATGAGCTTGTCAAATCGGGGACATTTGTCCCTGGAATGAGCTAGGTCACTGTCTGACACTCCAGCTTGGGCACCTAGCAATGTCCAAACCACCTGTGGAAAAACATTCAATGATCAAAATTTGGTTCCTCTTCATTGAAGAACCAATGAGCTAAGTGACATGACCAGTGGTCACAGGGCAGCAAAGAATCTAGTGAATCCACAGAAGACCACAAAACATACTGAGTGAGTCAGTTCTGTATTCGCACTCTGGATGTGCCGCTTAAGCAGCTGTGTGACCTTAGGCAAACTACTCAGCCTCTCTGAGCCTCAGTTTACTCACCTGTCAAATGGAAACAGTGCCTACTGTTGGGAGAATGAGATGAAGTGGCATATGTAAAGCCCCAGGCAAACTGCCTGGCACACAACAAATGGACAACAAACTACAGTTAATCAAATAATTATCGGTAGCTCTAAACACTGATAAATGTCAGTGGCAACTGGCCCTCACCCCTCCCAAGCATTTCTCCAGTGACCAGGACGGTAGTTTGCTCCATTTGTATCTTCTAAGTTTCTGAGAGAGTGCCAGGAGTTGAAAATAGTTCTATTCTTGGAACCCAACGTTATTTCTTGATGAATTGTACTGAGTAGGCGAGTAGGCTGTCGAATCCTGAATGAATGGTCCTTCACTTGAGATGAGTTAGAATTCAGAGGCCCAAATTGCTTTTGAGACTCATATCAAAATTAGCAGCCATAGCATAATGTTCTTTTTTTATATGTTTATATTTATCTATTCATTTGGCTGTGCTGGGCCTTGACTGCTGCACCCGAGATCTTCGATCTTTGTGGCGGTATGTGGAAACTTCTAGCTACACCACTCTAACCCCCGGTTGTGGCATGTGGGATTTGGTTCCCTAGCCAGGGAAGGAACCTGGGCCCCCTGCATTGGGAGCATGGAATCTTAGCCACTGGATCATCAGAGAAGTCCCCTCAATATTCTGAAATAACACAAATGGGAAAAGAATCTGAAAAAGAGTGAATACTTGTTGGGGTGTAACTGAATCACTTTGCTGTACACCTGTAACTAGCATATTATTGTTAATCAGCTATACCCAGTATAAAACAAACATTTTTTAAAACTTAGCGGTCATAGACTCAGCGTTGGCAGAATGTATTAGAAATCTGTGCAGTGCTAGTTTTCCCAAGGTTCCTTCTAAGAAACTCTACCCTATCATAGGCATGGCCAGGGGTCAGCCTCAGGAGACCACGTGCTATCCCTGTGACTCAGCCAGCACCCTGCTCAGGCCACTGCTGATAAGGTGGGCACAGGGCCTTGGTCCAGATCAGTTTTCAGGCTGCCCAACCTCCAGGGCAAGCTAGGCTTGGCCAGTGATATTTCTTCACTCAGTCATTGAAACTAAAAATTAGTGGGGAAGCTGTAAAGACACGAGGCTGAAGGCTTTAATGGGCCTTATATAAGACCTAGTTAAGATACCACAGAAACTAAGAGAAAGAAGAGGAAGCTGCTGGGAGTAGAGAAGAGGGTCTCTGCACAGACGGCAGGGTCAGATGATAGTTTTCTAGTTCTAGACACAGTCTCCACATATTTCAACAGACCCCCTGTTCCCTGAAGCTGCTTGAAGATTGATTCTTCCTAGGCACTTACAAGAGACCACCTCAAGCCCAGCATGGGTTGCTGTAAGAAAGCAGAGGGTGAAATAAATAGGTAAAAGAAAGGTCAGGATTGATAAATTGTAGCAACAATATGGAGCATTGTTCAGTATTCCAGAAGGAGTCTTGTCATCCATTTACTTTTCAGATAACAGTGCAGACCTTGTAAATTGTAATAGAATGTTTGGTTACTGAACATAAATGAATAAAAAAGATGTAAATTCTCAAGGTATTTAATTCTAATGAAATTCAAAGGACTTAAACTTCCATTCAAATAGAGAAATCTATTATCTTTTTAGACAATTGGCTTGTTCATTGGGTCCTTCCAAGGACGTTAAATAAAACACATATGAATGTTCCTTTGTTGCAGTCTGCATAGATTTCACAGCAGCTAACATTTTTTCCTAATAAAGAAACAACTTTCTGTGCTTTTCTGTATTTTCACTGTCACCCTTAGAATTAGACCTTGTCTTTCACCTGAACCACTGCAGTATCCTCCTAGGTGGTCTCACTGTGTTATGTAATCAGTTAGCGCTTATTAAATGCTTTGTAGGATGTTTCTGCTGCATCTGAACTAACCAGAAGTCCTCAAAGCCATTTCCTCACCCAAGAAAACACAACTTAAAAAATATATATGTATTTTATTACAGGAAATTCCAAACACAAAAAGTAGAGAGAATAATATAATGAATTCCCATATATCCATAGCATAGATTCAACAGTAATCAACTCAGGACCAATTCTGTTTCATCTCTGTATTCGCATATTCCTCCTATCTCCTCTTTTCTCAAACTGATTTTGAAACAAGTCTAAAGTATCCTATTATTTTCCTCATAAATATTGCTATGCATATTTCCAAAAGAAAACTTTTTAATGTAACCAAAATACCATGATCATAACTAAGTTAAAATAATAATTACTCTTTAACAATGTCAAGTATCTAGTCACTGTTCAAATTTCCTTAATTCTTTTCCTTGTGTCCTTGTATGAATCATGTTTAATAAGCTTAATACCTTACCATGATTGACACGTGTGTTAGGTCACTTTCAGTTAAGTTTCCCCCTCCCATCCTCCTCTCCCTTCTCTTTTTTGCCCTCTTCTCACTCTTTCATTACCTTTCTCTCTTTTGCAATTTATTTGTTGAAGAAAGAGAGTCATTGTCCTATAGTTTTCCACAGTCTAGATTTTGCTGACCACTTTTTTTGTGCTGTTATTTAAAGTGTTCTTTGATTCACTCTGTTGTCCTTAGATTGCTGTTTAGTTCTAGACTAGAGACACACTCCGTCTCAGGTTCAACTTTTTGGCCATACCGTAAAGGCAATATTGTGTACCACCACCAAATGCCGCATCAGGCCTTTTTGTCTCTGTTTTCCTGACATCAGGAGCCATTGATGATCATTGCGAAAATCCATTAGACCATTCGGGGTTGCAAAGTGGCAATGTCCTAATTTTATCGTTCTTCCCTCACTTATTAACAAGTGAAAATGAAAGTGAAAATGAAGGTCACTCAGTCATGTCTGACTGTTTGCGACCCGATGGACTCTACAGTCCATGGCATTCTCTAGGCCAGGATACTGGAGTGGGTAGCCGTTGTTCCCTTCTCCAGGGGATCTTCCCAACAAGACTGCTTCCCAGTTCTCATCAGCTAGTTGTTTACCCTGAGATGGCGCTGGTGGTAAAGAACCTGCCTGTCAATGCAGGAGATGTAAGAGACAGGGGTTTGATTCCTGGGTCATGAAGATCCTCTGGAAAAGGAAATGGCAACCCACGCAGTATTTTTGCCTGGAGAATCCTGTGGACTGAGGAGCCTGGCAGAATACAGCCCATAGGGTTGCACAGAGTCGGACACAACTGATCCACTTAGCACGCACGCACAGTTCATAGGAAAGGCAAGATCAATGTTTGTGTTCCCGAGCATCTGTGAGACGTGACCAATGAGTTTCTTTGTCAAGGGTTATTCTGAACGTGTAGTTTTAAATATATTTGAGGTGATCCACTGCAGTTATTATTCTTATGAATGATTGTAATGTTCTATCTTTGTATCCTGGGAACGCCTTGAAGTTGGCTCCAGAGTTTTTGGATCTGACTCCCATGGTCTTTGAGGTCTTCCCTGCTGCCCATATTATAAGATGTTCCAGGATCATCTTGCACATTGGGTCAGCTTTTTCTCCTGGTTACTTTCAATAGAAAATACATTTAAAGACCATAGTCTAGGCTCTAGGGATGATCATGGTACAGAATTGGTTTTCATTTCTGAGCTTTTTCAGGGTAAATAAGTATTTTTTTAAAGATAAAGTATATTGTAAGTTGATACTGATGCTTCCAATTAAATCCAAGACTACAGGAGTTTTACTTAATCATATATTTTTATCTGTGATTTCATTGCAAATACTTTTTTTTCAGTTGGTCTTTTATTTCTTTTCTTCATTCTTTTTTAATTTTGCTTATGGTGCTTTTTGCCCTACAAAAGTATTTTATTTTATTTTAAATTATTAAGTAGTCAGGTTTTTTTGTCTTTTCCTTACTGCACCTGAGTTTTGAGTCATTGTCCCCTACTCCCATGTTATAAAAGAACTCATCCATCTTTTATTTGGACATATGTGTAGTTCCATTTTTATTTACATTTAAATTTCTAATTCATGTAAAATTTATCTTACTGTGTCTGGATGAGGAAAAGATCCAATTTTATCTTTTTTCCACATGCGTTTCCATTTAATCCAACATTCCTTATTAAAATGTCCACCTTTTCCTGCTGGATATGAGATGCCACCTTTGTTATATATTAAATTTCAACATACGATTGGACCTATTCCTATACCATTGATCTTTCTGTATATTCATGTGCCAATACTGTACTGTTTGAATTCTAGAAGCTCTCCAATCCACCCTTCGTTTTCAGGGTTTTCTTGGCTATGTTGGCTAAAACAAAACTTTTGAGTGAGTATCTGTCTCTATTGCTCCTATCAGGGTCCTCAGCCTGTTTTTCTAAGAAGGCTGATTTAGTAAATGGGATTGAAGGAAGGCATGGGTGGATCCCTTCAGACAGGAGTTGGCACACTACAGCCCGCCACCCCATCTGTCTGTAAATAATGCTCGATTGAAACATGCCTGTTGCCTGCGGCTGCTTTCACACTACAGTGGGAGAGCTGAGTCATGGTGAGCAAGACTGTTTGACTGGCAGTGCCGGAAAGATTAAAGTTCTATATCTGTCCCTCTAAAGAAAAGGTCTACAGACCCTCGCCTTGAGATAACACACTGGCATCCTAACAGGTCTTCTAGAGATACAGCTAGGGCCCAACGGGACCTGCTACATGATTTGCAGGGCCCAGTGCAAAATGGAAGTTCAGACCCCTCGTTTAAAAAGCTGGAAAAAAGTGTTGCAAAGAGAACTCAGAGATAAAGCTTCTCCTTTTTGCATTTCTCTCTCAATTTGCCATATTATTTTCATATGCTATTTAATTTTCTAAGAAATGAAAAATGTAAATTATTAGCATGAATTTTACTTTCCTTCACATTGTACAATATCTCTTTTAAATCCAAATATAAGAGCATTTAACTTGTGTGCAAACTTATTGAGATTATACAATTCGTATTTCCTGGCTTATCTGTAGAAGGTGCTTTCAATTGGCCAGAGGTGGCAAACACTAACCAGATTCAGAAAGGTAGGAAGGAGGAAAACCAGGGTCCCTCATGGCTGGGGTGTGCTTGAGGGACAAGTACAGACCCTCAAGGAGGGCCTGAGAACACTTCAGGGCACACGGGGCTTGTCCACTGCCCCACCCACAGCCGTTGGACCAAAGTGGGTGAGTTACCTGTGCAGAGTCACCCTCTAAGGCCTCGCACTGTGGAGCCACCAGCTTGCTGGGCATTGGGCAGCAGTTGTCGGGTAGGTAGGGGATTGGGTGTTGAGAACTGGTCCCAGGGAGGTGTGGGAGGGCAGCTGGAGGAAGACCAGTGTGCCGGCCGAGGCTCCCCAATGCACACTCCACTAACCCAGTAAATTTCACTTAAAAAACACAAATCCAAAGATAAAGTGAGTAAGACTATTAAGACAGGATGACAGTGCATTAAATCCCAAGTTCAGGGCTTGCACACGGTTAACGTTGGTCTTGGTCTCAACTTATGATAATGATGCTGGGGAGTGTCTGTCAACATTGCAAGCTTGAAGGGAATAAGTGGAGATATAAATATTTTGAAGAGCCCTGAAGATGTGTGCTACCTTTTAAAGACACCTTAGAGGGGATGTCCATCTGTTTAAAACCAACAAGCTTTGGGGTCTTTTGTTAACGTGCATTTTTTGTTGTGGTAAAATATACATAATATAACATTTACTGAAGAGGGGACATATGTATACGTGTAGCTGATTCACTGTGGTATACAGCAGAAACGAACACAACATTGTAAAACAACTATACTCCAACAAAAAATTAATTAAAAAGATAAAAGTCTCTACAAAAACAATTTACCACTGTCAGCATTTTTAAGTACTGCCCAATTCAGTGACCTTAGGTAAATTCACAGTGTGGAACAGTCACCACCATCCATCTCTGGAGCTTCTTCATCTGTGAAACAAACTCTGTACCCATTAGATGACAACTCCCCACCTCCCACTCTTCCACAGCCCCTGGCAACACCAGTCTATTTTCTGTCTTACGAATTTGACTACTCCAGGTACCTCGTTTTAAGCAGAATCATGCAGTATTTGCCCTTTTGTGACTGGCTGATTTCACTTAGCATAATGTTCTCAAGGTTCATCCGTATCGTAACATGTGTCAAGATCCCCTTCCTTTTAAAATCTGAGTCATACTCCACTGTAGGTATAGACCACACTGTGTTTATCCAGTCATCTGGTGATGGCCATTTGGGTTGCTTCTGTATTTTGACCTCCCTGGTGGCTCAGACAGTAAGAGCTTCTGTCTACAATGTGAGAGACCTGGGTTCAATCCTTGGTTTGGGAAGATTCCCTGGAGAAGGAAATGGCCACCCTCTCCAGTACTCTTGCCTTGAAAATCCCATGGACAGAGAAGCTTGGTGCAGGCTACTATCCATGGGGTCGCAAAGAGTCGGGCACGACTGAGTGACTTCACTTCACTTCTGTATTTTAGATATTATGAATAATGTTGCTGGGAGGTGAGTGCATCATGCATTGTCTTCTTAAACTTGGTTCCTTTATCGTTGAATAAACCTGCACATAGGATTGCAGTGATGCTGCAGCTGCTCTGTGGGGACCTGGATCACAGGGACCTTCCCTGGGTCACCTCAGTGCTTCACCCAAGATTTGGTTTCTAGCCTGCAGAGATCGGCAGTAACAGGAAAATGTTTCGGAAAGAGAAGCCACAGAAGTTTTTTGTTTCTGCAAAACAACTTTGCTTTATTTTTTCCCATATGAGGCTTTGTTTTCACCTATGCAAATGTGATTCATCTTTCAGTGCTAGAGAATGGCCTTAAATAACATAATTACTTCACCAATCATCTACTTGGCTCCTGGAAAATCATCCTTTTAGTGAGGTCGACTGCAGTTGCTTGAGATCTATGCAGAACCCAAATCACGAGCAAACTTCTTTTCTTAAAATGCTAATTACTCTCTGAAGTGAACGTTGTTTTAAAGGGGGGGATTTAATTGGAGATTACATCTGCAATGGAAAGATTAAATTATGAAATAAACAAACATATCAGTCTAATAGGTCTTTGGAAAGAATCGGGCATTCTATTCTAAATTTTCTTAAGTGCAAATGTGTTCAGATATATATTTAATTCTCTGCCCATTTTTCTGTGCTTTGTAGCTTTCAACCTGAATTCTTTCCTGGGCTGCTTCCAAAGGAACTCATCTCAGGAGGCTGAGTAAGCTTGGGATTCTGTGAGCGCTGGCCCCCAAATAACCTTTTGCTTAAAGACTTTACCTGTATAAATGAAATTCAAGAAATGTTGAGAAACCATTTTGAAATGAATAATACTGAAGCAATTCCAAGGGGTATAATTTGAGATGCATCAAAGGTGGTGGTTGGAGAGTACATTTGCCTCATGGTAAGTTTAAAGAAAATCAAAGATCAAAACAGGTACATGTTCGAGAAGGAAATTAAGAAATGAGAAGTATAGCATTGCTGTATAAAAGTCCCAAATGATTTTTCAGAAAATTATTTCAAGGCAAAGTAATACCCATTTTAACAGACAAGAATGTGAAACCCCCAAGTTTATAAAGCAGGCTTCCTGGGAATAGGAAAGAAAGATGAGTAGCTCTTCAACTTTACATTTTAAAAAGGTACAAGAAAGTAAAGATTTTTTTTCCCGCCCCCTAAAATAAGTGCCCATCTGGGAGAATGGTAATACAACCATGATAGGAAGTCTTTTTCAAGACAGCTTTTTCAGCTACCCGGGGCTAAGAGAAGTGAAAGGAATACGCATCGCTGTCCACCACACTTCCGTTGGCTGCTCTGGATTGATTACAGGAACTTCCACAGTGCAAAAGCGTGATAGCCAGGGGTGGTGCGTTCTTCACTTCTAAAAGATCTTTCGAAACGTAGTATTAGATGGGTGCTTTAAGGAGAAAATTCTAATATGTTGTTTGGAGGAAAATACTGTCTTTCACTGACAGTTTATCAAATTGCCATTGTGACCCCTAAATCAGATTAATTTTTAACAGATTCCTTTTCCACATTTAAAACCTTAGTCATGAGATTTCCTTAAAGGCTTTATTCCAAGACGAGTAAATTAACTGAAATAATATTTTTTCATTTTTGATAATTCTATATATTAATTTTATTTACCTTTTATTTTCTTGCCACAGTGAGCTGTATGTGGGAGCTTAGTCACCTGACCAGGGATTGAACCCATGCCTCTGCAGTGAAAGTTCAGAATCTTAACCACTGGACCACCAGGGAAGTCTGTGAAATAACATTTTTTGTTGGTGAATCCTTTATCCTCATCTATTGAAATCCCTTGCCAGTCTTTTAGGTATTGTTTACAGGTCTGGACACTGAAGTATAGAAAATTGGTCCTTACATTATTAGTTTTTAGATGTGATGGTGGTAATGTAGTTATGTTTAAAAAAAGAGAGTCCTTGTCCTTTAGAGATACATATTGAAATATTTCCTGATAAATATGATATGCTTTGGATTTGCTTTAAAAAGAATGTAGAACCTGGGTAAGTAAGACCACCTCAGCGTAAGCTGATTCTGGGTGCTGAGAGTTCTGTAATTTCCCATACCAGAAAGTTTTTCTTTGCTTTGCTTTTCTTCCTTCTTTTCTTTAAAAAAGCTGTCTTTAGAGGACTTCCCTGGTGTCCCAGGGAAGTCTGAGCTTGCAATGCAAGGGGCCCAGGTTGGATTCCTGGTCGGGGCACTAGATCCCACATGCTGCAGCTAAGACCTGGCACAGCTAAACGCATCTGCTGCTGTTGTTAGGCCTCTAAGTCACATCCGGCTCTGCAACCCCATGGACTGCAGCACACGGGGCTTCCCTGTTCTTTATCAGCTCCCAGAATTTGCTCAAACCCATGTCCATTGAACTGGTGATGCCATCCAGCCATCTCATCCTGTCATCCCCTCTTCCTCCTGCCCTCAATCTTTCCCAACATCAGGGTCTTTTCCAATGAGTTGGCTCTTTGCATCAGGTGGCCAAGATCCTGGAGCTTCAGCATCAGTCCTTCCAATGAATATTCAGGGTTGATTTCCTTAAAGATTGACTGGTTTGATCTCCTGGCTGTCCAAGGGACTCTCAAGAGTCTTCTCCAGCATCAGTTTGAAAGCATCAATTCTTTAAGAAAGCATCCTTAAGGATTGACTGGTTTGATCTCCTGGCTGTTCAAGGGACTCTCAAGAGTCTTCTCCGGCACCACAGTTTGAAAGCATCACTCAGCCTTTGGTCCAACTCTCACATCTATACATGACTACTGGAAAAACCATACCTTTGACTATCTGGACCTTTGTCAGTAAAGTGATGTCTCTGCTTTTTAATACACTGTCTAGGTTTATCATTGCTTTTCTTTCAAGGAGCAAGTGTCTTCTAATTTCATGGCTGCAGTCACCATCTGCAGTGATTTTGGAGCCCAAGAAGATAAAGTCTGTCACTGTTTCCATTGTTTCCCCCTCTATTTGCCATGAAGTAAATGGGACCGGATGTCGTGGTCTTAGTTTTCTGAATGTCGAGTTTTAAGCCAACTTTTTTATTCTCTTCTTTCACTTTCATCAAGGAGCTCTTTAGTTCCTCTTCATTTTCTCCCTTAAGAGCGGTATCATCTGCATATCTGAGGTTATTGATATTTCTCCTGGCAATCTTGATTCCAGCTTGTGCTTCCTCCAGCCCGGCATTTGGCATGATGTACTCTGCATATAAATTAAATAAGCAGGGTGACAGTATACAGCCTTGATGTACTGCTAAGTCACTTCAGTCGTGTCCGACTCTGTGCAACCTCATAGACGGCGGCCCACCAGGCTCCCCCATCCCTGGGATTCTCCAGGCAAGAACACTGGAGTGGGTTGCCATTTCCTTCTCCAATGCATGAAAATGAAAGGTGAAAGTAAAGTCGCTCAGTCGTGTCCGACTCTTAGCGACCCCATGGACTGCAGCCTACCAGGCTTCTCCGTCCATAGGATTTTCCAGGCAAGAATACTGGAGTGGGGTGCCATTGCCTTCTCCTCCTTGACGTACTGCTTTCCCAATTGGGAACCAGTCTGTTGTTCCATGTCTGGTTCTAACTGTTGCTTCTTGACCTGCATACAGATTTCTCAGGAGGCAAGTAAGGTGGTCTGGTATTCCCATCTCTTTAAGAATTTTCCACAGTTTTTTGTGATCCACACAGTCAAAGGCTTTAACATAGTCAATGAAGCAGAGGTAGATGTTTTTCTGGAATTCTCTTGCTTTTTCTATGATGCAATGGATATTGGCAATTTGACCTCTGATTCCTCTGCCTTTTCTAAATCCAGTTCATATATCTGGAAGTTCTTGGTTCATGTACTTTTGAAGACTGGATTGAAGAATGTTGAGCATTACCTTGCTGGTATGTGAAATGAGTGCAGTTATGCGGTAGTTTGAAATTCTTTGGCATTGCCCTTCTCTGGGATTGAAATGAAAACTGACCTTTTCTAGTCCTGTGGCCACTGCTAAGTTTTCCAAACTTGCTGGCAAATTGAGTGCAGCAGTTTAACAGGATCATCTTTTAGGATTTTAAATAGCTCAGCTGGAATTCCATCACATCCATCAGCTTTGTTCGCAGTAATGCTTCTTAAGGCCAAATGCATAAATTTTTTTTTAAGTCTCTTCTTTAATAAAACACAATTGTCTTTATATTCTTTACTGAAGAATCTTTACTCATTTCCTGGAGTACAAGAGTGAGTGCAACGGAGCCATTGTCCCTTTGCAAGTGTGGGTCCCCTCACAGGTTCTGTGTCTATTGTGGCTCATGGTTTTCTGTCTCAGTCACACTGACTAGGACAATCATCCCCTGACTCAGCAGCCTGCTCAGGGTGTACTGAGGCACAGGAGCGGAGGCAGGGTCTTTGCACTGTGAACTGAGGAATCTCATAGAGCCTTTCTGGGTCTCAAACCCCCTTGCTTGGAATAGACACCAAATTCCTACCACTGAGTTTGGTTTTCATTGACACTGTTTTTCCTTTCTTCTTTCTGAATTGGGGGTGCATATGCAGCACTGCTCTCTCCCTACTAATTGCCAATCCTTGAAGGCAGTAGGGGAATGAGAAAGAATAACCTTTACTATGTACTCTTGCCTGGAAAATCCCACGGACAGAGGAGGCTGGTAGGCTGCAGTCCATGGGGTCACGAAGAGTCGGACACGACTGAGCGACTTCAGTTTCAGTACTTGTTAAGTGTTAGACAAAGAGCTACCACTTGACAAATGGACTGCCCTGTAATCTTGTGAGATGGAGGTAATTTTAAAACCCCTGTGAGGTGAAGTGATTTTTTTTAAAATCCTGTTTTACAAAGGAGGAAATTGAGGTTGGAGAAGTTAGTGAACTTTTTGGTCTACATAGTTTGGAATATCGTTGGCTGCAAATTAATAGCAAACTAAGCTTGAAGAATTTCAGACAATGAAAGGAATTTATTGGCTAAGCAGTAGATGCAGCAGATTGTAGGGACAACTCTATCAAGATTCTGGCTCTTGTGTCTCTATGTGATTCTCCAGATTCTGCTTTCCTCCAGACTGGATACCCTCTGAGCAACAGAAAAGGCTGACACAGCCTCAGGCCACATATCTGCATAACATACCAATCAGGGCAAGAAAAGCTCCTGTCTTCTTAACTAAGAACCAAGTCCTGCAGCTCCTTGGATGAGATTTAACCAATTACCATGAATGACGGGAAGGCTATGAACTGAGTGGCTCATGCCCATCCCTTGACCATGGCCTTATGGATGAGATTATATTGTAAGGCTGGGGCTCTGGTTAATCTTACCCCAAACACTAGGCTGCTACAAAATTAAATAACTGTTATAAAAGCAGAGAATTACATTCATCAGGTTTCCACAGAAAAATGACTTGGTAGAATTAGATGTGCCAGGGGTCTCTGTGCTCACCTTCAAGAGAAGGATTGGGAGGTGTGGAGGCCCCTCTTCCACCCATTCTGATGGACTAAACTGGTGGCTGAGTGGAGGAAAGGAAGTGATGGTGGTCATTTCCGGTTTGTGGGGTGGCAAAGAGCCAAGTGGAGAACTTTTTCCTTCCTCCTGGAAGACATCGCGAGAGGCTGTTATACATAGAGAGCCTTTGTACTGTTTCCAATAGTGTTAACCATTCTTCTTTCTTTCCACATATGCTACAGAGGCAAAGAATTGAAGCATTAGTAAGAAATTTAAGTTGTTGGATTTCTCTGAACATGACCTTGAGCTGAGAATGAGCCATGTGGATTTCTGCATATTATTCAGGGTATATAACAAATTGAAGCAAGGTATAGTCAAGAACCAAAAAAAAATAATAGAGACAAACTGTGTTCTGGTGGTTTAGGAGCTGTGGGCTGCAGGGAGTGGGAAAGACCTGGATTTGATACTGTGGAAGGCAGACAATTGGGTTAATTAAACAGTAAAAGTAAAAAAAGTTGGGACTTTGCAGAGAAGGTAATATGGCCTCTGTGGGGATCAACCAGAGAGTCTGTGTTGAGAGGCAGCAGGTTGAACAGTAATCGTAAAAACGAGCACTTACTGAGCACTTCATATGTGCCAGACACTGATCTAAATGCTTGACATGTTTTAACTCATTTTAACCCTCATGGAGGTATAAAAGGTTAACTGATTTGCCAGAAGGTTAACTGGCTCTGCCAGCTGTAAATGGCAGAGCCAAGATGCACAGGCAGGGGTGCTGACTTTGGCTCATTCTCTTAACAGTGTACGTGCTCAGTTGCTCAGTTGTGACTGACCGTTTGTGACCCCATGGACTGTAGCCTGCCAGGCTCCTCTGTCCATGGGAGTGTCCAGGTAAGAATACTGGAGTGGGTTGCCATTTTCTCCTCCACTACACGGACACGGCCCAATCAGGGGAGCCATCCACGCTCACCGGGCAGAATTACTCGTTAGAGGAGGAATCCATGGAAAGCAGAAGTTTAGACACTTGAGTCTTGTGATTGTGCAAGAAACACACCCTCCATAAGACGAGAAGGGAGGAAGAGAGGTAAGTCAGTCTCAGGGCTGAGGAGATGGTGGTGGAAATGTGCATGTGTGAGCAGACTCAGCGCCTCCCTGAAAACTCCGGAGAGGCGGCCTCAACACTGAGTCACGGTTCATCAGATCTGTCTCACCTCACAGGGCCCTGAAAACCAGGTCCCTGGATGTCAGCCTTGGATGGATAGACGGTAAGGAAAGCCCACAGATGACGCCCAGTCTGGGGCAGGGGAGGAAAGGAGAGGGACATGCGCAGAGCTGGGGGGCAAGAGGAGACCATGGGGAGGGGCGCCACCAACTTCATCCCTGGCTTGCAGAGCTCATCAGAACAATAGGATGTCTGCAGCCCTGAACACTTTACAGCAGCTAGAAGCAATGACCCCTTTGTGACTACAGCTCCACGGAGAGAACGGAAATATCCGCTGTAAGTGAAAAAGGGGAGGAGCAGAAAGAAGCACAGCAGCACTGATCTCGTGTAGAAATCTTAGGCACTTATGATACCAAGCCACATGTTTTACAAGGACATAGCCATTCCAGGATGTGCACGGGAATGCCTCAGAAGGAGGAAGGGGAGGGAGGGAATGCAGATGGGGCTGGAATGGAGGAGAAAACAGTCAAGACCTCGGCCAGGCCAGAGAGGGGACTGGCTGGTGTGGCTTGAACTGGAGAGAGGGGTGGCCGCATCCCCCTTGCGTCCCCACGGCCAGTGAGGAGAAAGGGCAGAGGACAGTCTCAGCAGCCTGCACGCCAAGCCCAGGCCGGGCTGGGGGAGCACCATGGGCACAGAACCAGCTTCCTCTGTCTTCCCTGCTTTGGGCGCTCTGGAAGGGCATGACGAGCAGCCCCTGGGCCCAGTTTCCTCATCTGTGTTTGGAGGGTTTGTGCTGTCTGTTTTCCAAAGGCTCCTTCCATCTCAGAAACTCTGGTCCTCCCTCCAGCCTTGCCCAGCCCCTCGAGAAACAGGCTATCCCCTCTCTTCCCCACCTCTGAGCCTTTCCCAAGCGTGGAGTCAGGCTCAACACGTGGTGTCAAAGTCTGTGAAAATATGGTGGATCCCACCATCACCCCTCAAGCTGATACAGAAATTACAAACACCTTTTTGTAGAAGTTATAATGTGTTTGTAGTGCTGCGTGAGTCTGCATGACTCTTGAAGCCATAAAACTTCATGTTTCTCTAAAAGAAGGAGTTAGATTCAGCGACTGAAATGAACCATGCCAACATGTGCACGTGTGTGTGCACGCATTTTTGTGTATTTGTATGTATGTGTAAGTGTGTATTGTGTATGTGTATATGTGTGTATATTTATATATGTGTTTATGGGTATGTGTGATTTATCCAGCCCAGCATTTCGCATGATGTACTCTGCATATAAGTTAAATAAGCAGGATGACGATATAGGAATCACAAGCTGGAATCAAGATTGTCAGGAGAAATATTGACAACCTCAGATATGCAGATAATACCACTCTAATCACAGAATGTGAAGAGGAACTAAAGAGCCTCTTGGTGAGGGTGAAAGAGGAGAGTGAAAAGCTTCCTTGAGACTCAGCATTCAAAAAACTAAGATCATGGTATCTAGTCCCATCACTTTATGGGAAACAGAAGGGGGAAAAGTGGAAGTAGTGACAGATTTTCTTATCTTGGGCTCCAAAATCACTGTGGACTGTGGTTGCAGCCATGAAATTAAAAGATATTTGCTTCTTGGAAGAAAAGCTATGACAAAACTAGACAGTGTATTAAAAGCAGAGACATCGCTTTGCTGACAAAGGTCCATATAGTCAAAGCTATGGTTTTTCCAGTAGTCATGTACAGATATGAAAGTTGGACCACAAATAAGGCTGAGCACTGAAGAATTGATGTTTTTGAATTGTGGCATTTGAGAAGATTCTTGAGAGTATCTTGACAGCATGGAGATCAAACCAGTCAATCCTAAAGGAAATCAATCCTGAATATTCATTGGAAAGACTGATGCTGAAGCTGAAGCTCCAAGACTGAGGCCAGCTGATGCAAAGAGCTGACTCACTGGAAAAGACCCAGATGCTAGGAAAGATTGAGGGCAAGAGAAGAAGGGGGTAACAGAGGATGAGATGGTTAGATACCATCACTGACTCAATGGACATGAGTTTGAACAAACTCCAAGAGGTAGTGAAGGACAGGGAAGCCTGGCATGTAATATATGGGGTCACAAGGAATCAGACACGACTGAGCGACTAAACAACAAACAGATTTGGAGGCAGATTACTTGTGGAATAAAAAGTATATTACTTGTGAAGCACTAGAAGAGACCCCGAGAGTAGAAGAGGGCGTGAGCCAGGTTTCTGTGGGAGCTGGTCAGGTTCTGTCTCCATTAGGAAGCTAGTCACACAGGTATATTCAGTCTGGGAAAAATTCATCAACCTGTACACTTAGGTGCACTTTCCTGTATGTATGTTATGTCTTAATTAAAATTTTCTTTTTATCTATTAATCCCAAACTCCTAATTTATCCCTGCCCACTTACCTTTACTGTAAGTTTATTTTCTATGTCTGTGAGTTCGTTTCTCTTTTGTAAATAAGTTCATTTATACAATTTCTTAGATTCCACATACAAATGACATCATATGATATTCATCTTTCTGTTTTACTTCACTTAGTACAATAAACTCTAATTCCATCCATGTTGCTGCAAATGGCATTATTTCATTCTTTTTTTATAACTGAGTAATATTCCATTATATGTATTTATTCACACACACACATACATATACCACAGATACACACTATAAAATAGATAAATAACAAGGACCCATGTATAGCACAGAGAACCATACTCAATATCTTGTTATAACCTATAATGGAAAAGAATCTGAAAAAGAATATATATATATGTAAGAATATATATGTTTTCAGATACATATATCTGAAGCACTTTGCAATATACCTGAAACTAACACATCATTATAAATCAACTATACCTGGATGCCTGGCCAGCCCTCCTAGCCTCTCTGCTGTCTGCTAGCCTTGAATTTGGCCCCTCAAGGAAGGAAGGTCTACACGTACTTCATCATGTGGGTCTGTCTGTGCAGAAGTTGAGCTCACTGCTGCAAACTTGCATTTTGCTTAGGATTTGTTGCCACCTGTTCTGCCTAAAGAGGTACATAGAATAACCACTGTGCCTTGTTTGGGCTGTGGCCTGGAAACTCAGGCTGCCAGTGGGAAAGGCTGGGTTGGTAATTTCAGAGGAATAAAGTGGATTTGGGGCAGGAGGCAGGATGGTAAGAATGGAAAGGGGGAGAGGGAGAGGGAAGGAGAAACAGAAAGCATGAAAAAGCAGGCCTGAAGTGGGAGTCGGCCTTGAGTTTGTGCCATGGCCTGAACACAAGGCAGAGGCCTTTAGCAGGGTGAGTGCCGAATTCCAAAGGCGAGGAAAAGACTTTAAGCAAGGATTAAAATAGGAAGAGAAACTCATAACCTGTGTTTGTTGTACCGGAATGAGAAGCTTATACATGGAGTTATTAGTTTGCACCGGTGTAATCGCCTCCGGCACCGTGTATGGTAAGAAATAGCAAAAGGGAGGGAACCCCTCCCCGCAGAGCCTCTCCAGAGAACCCAGGCCTGCAAGGAAGGCAGAGGAGGTGAACAAGTCACCTGGCTCGGCGTCCTGCAGGTCAGGCAGTGAGATAAGACGGTTCAGGGGTCCCTGCGAAAACCCGCCACGTGCTTCCTCTCAGAAGGGGCGCCCAGCCAGGCTTCAGAAGTCTACCAGGGCCCCTGTTCTGGGCACTCCCCTGCATCCGCTCACAGGGCAGGACGGGGCCTTGACTCTCCCCGGCGTGAACGCTCAGGCCCCGCCCCGCCCCTCCCCGTCCACACCCCAGAAGGTGCTCCCCTGGATCCCACTACTTTGGCCCTTTTTGCTTCCTCCTCAAGCTCTTTTTCTCCCCTGGCCTAGTGGAAGGAGCTAGAGAGACTGCTGGAAGTTTGGGATTTGCACATGAAGGGAGACTACTTTTCCAGGACAACAGAGAGTGAGGCGTAGAATCAGCCAGCCCCCACCCCACCCCCCGCTCCGTTGCCACCTCTGCTCCTGACCTGGGCTCCGCTCACCTCAGCTCCAGCAGGTGGGAAACTGGGCCTGAGAGCAGGGCCTGCTTCGCTCCGACCCTCTCAGGTTATAGCTTATTGCTAAAACCCAAAAGCTGATGTTCAGTTCTCCCTGCTTCCGGTCACTCCTGCTTTCTGGAGGCCCTAAAATTCAGCGACTCTGGGACGGGTCAGCTTGGGAGGCTGCTGTGCGGATTTTTACTCTCACCTAGGCCGCCTTGACATGACTATTTATTGTCAATTTAACATGACCCATAATTGAACATCCTCCTTTCCAAGAACCTGAGCCAGGGAAGAAGTGTGTTTATGTGTGTTTGTATGTATACATATGTATGTATGTGTATACATGCGTGTACATGTGTGTGTATATGTGATTGTGTATGTGAGTGTGTGTGTGTTTATGTGCATGCTAAGTCACTTCAGATGTGTCCAGCTCTTTGCAACCCCATGGACTATAGCTCTCCAGACTCCTCTGTCCATGGAATTCTCCAGGCAAGAATACTGGAGTGGGTTGCCATTCCCTTCTCCAGGGGATCTTCCTGACCCAGGGACTGAACCTGTGTCTCTTATGTCTCCTGCACTGGCAGGCAGGTTCTGTACCACTAGCACCATCTGGGAAGCCTGTGTATATGTGTGTATATATTTGTATATATATGTATGTGAGATGTGTTTCTGACATACATGATGTCTGACTCTCCTAAACCTAGCACAGTTTCAATCATTCATTTCAATGTTTACTGAGCTCATACCTTGTACTGGGCGATGCTTTAAAACTTATGAACCAGAAGTGAGAAAAGCAGTAAATTTTGGACTTCATGGAGTTTCTATTCTACTTGGAGAGAGGAAAAAAAATAAGTACTTAAAAAAATTAAGGCATGAACATGAATCAGCCATAGGTGCACAGACAACAAAATTCTGTAAAACAATAACAATTATCTTTCAATTAAAAAATAAAAAGAAAAAGCAAAGATTCCAGTTAAGAAAAAATTAAGGCATAAGTTCTATTGAGAAAATACAGTGGGGAGGGCGATGAGGGGCACTAGGTTGAGGGGGTCGGTATTAAACAGGATGGGTTGGCAAGGCACTGGAAGTCCCTGTGTTGCAATATTTTCAGCTCTGCTTCCCCTTCACCAAGTATATGGATGATGGAGATTAAGTCAATAGCCCAAAACCTGGCCGTCATCTATCTGTATCTTCAAAATAAGATGTGAATGCTCTCACATCCCCAAATCACAAAGGCCCAAACCTGACCTGTCAAATCAGAGGAAAGCTCAGAGTTTTCTTGAGTTTTCCTCCCAAAATATTCCTGAGAATCACCGGAATGGATTAGACTTGTCTATCAGTCAGCCCCTGTTTTGCCTGCCTGTGGCCATCCACCAGGAAAGGGGATCAACACGGGTCCATGGAGGCTGGAGACATCCAAGCCTGCTTGGCCTTCACCTGGCCTAGCAGGCAGCTGGTGCTGAGGTCCAGCTGATGGTCAGGAGAAGCCCTGGAGAAGCTGGATTCAAGTTCATGTCCACATCGCTCCTTTGTCACTCCTACTGATCTCTGCCCATTTTCCTTGGCATTAACTTCCTCTAGTCTGGCAAGCACATCCTTTCAGCTTCCAGGTATGGGTCACCCTGCTTAAGTAAATTTCCTCTCAGAATTTTTTTTTTTTTTTAAATACTGTTTGGTTTCATTTGGGAACTTGTTTCATAAAACATGATCAGTTACTTGGGAACCTCTTCTCCAGTCCCGTGTAAATTTGTGAGTGAGGTGGGGGGCATAGCCCAGCTCCGTCTGGCAGCATCAGAGACCCACATGCAAATGAATACATTCAGGGAGTGGTGGGAATCTCACTTCTCCTCCCACAGGGCCAAGCCAAACAAGGACTGTCACTGACACACACACAGGCAGAGTTACGTATGCGCTGTGACTGTAAGGGAAAACAAGAGAACTGATTTCCATAAATTATTGGTGAAAAAATTCCATTTTGTTAGCATTTGAAATGTTCAAATAAAACACAAAAGAACTCACCATTCAAATTTGAGCAAAATGTCAACGTCTTACAGTCTTGCTTGAGATCTTTTATGTTTTTAAAGCAATAAAAAGTTGTTATTCCAGGGCAGGGGAAAACCCACCTCATGGTAAGAGAGTAGCGTGTGCCTCCAGGGGGAGAAGACATCAGTGGTGTCCCTCTTTGGAGAGAGGCTACCACACCACCTCATCTCTCAACTCCTCTTTCCCATTCAGTATTTCTTTGCTTATTTGTTTAATTTCTTTGCTTCTTTAATTCTATTGCATTCTGGGTGATTTCTGCAGGACTATCTTCCTTCTCACTGCTGCTGCTGTTGCTGCTAAGTCACTTCAGTTGTGTTCAACTCTGTGCGACCCCATAGACAGCAGCCCACCAGGCTGCACTGTCCCTGGGATTTTCCAGGCAAAAACACTGGAGTGGGTTGCCATTTCCTTCTCCAATACATGAAAGTAAAAAGTGAAAGTGAAGTCGTTCAGTCGTGTCTGACTCTCCGCGACCCCATGGACTGCAGCCCACCAGGCTCCTCCATCCATGGGATTTTTCAGGCAAGAGTACTGGAGTGGGGTGCCATCTTGGACTGCAAGGAGATCAAACCAGTCAATCCTAAAGGAAATCAACCCTGAATATTCATTGGAAGGACTCATGCTGAACCCAAAGCTCCAAAATTTTGGCCACCTGATGCAAAGAGCGAACTCTTTGGAAAAGACCCAGATGCTGAGAAAGATTGAGGACAAGAGGAGAAGGGGGCAACGGAGGATGAAATAGTTGGATGGCATCACTGACTCAATAGACGTTAAATTTGGGCAAACTCTGGGAGACAGTGAAGGACAGGGAAGCCTGGCATGCTACAGTCCATGGGTTTGCAAAGAGTCAGACATGACTTAGCAATGACAGATTTTTTTTAAATTTTTTAGTGGCTTTTTAAAATTTTTGAGATTTCTAATTGATTCTTTTCCCTATCCACTTATTCTTATTATAGCATTGCCTATAGTTTTTGTTTAGTGATTTCTTCTCAATTTTCATAGATTTTACTTTTTATTTCTTTTAATATCCTAAACACAACTATTTTGAACTAAGAAAAACATCAACCTATTTAAAAGAGATTTGTATGCTGAGAACGATAGGATTTGCTGAAGTGTGAAGAATAACTTCTAAGTTTTATAACTTATTTAGATGGGGGTGGGAAACATGGAGAAATACCAGGTCTGTGGGAAAAAATTATGAGTTCTGTTTTAAGTTTGAAGCCCTCCTTCAAACAGTTGGACAAAATATAATTATTGATGTTAATTTTGAATACAGAATAGGAGAAATAAAAATAGTCCACAGGATAAATTTTAGTTATTGATCCAAGGATTATTCAGTGGCCATAATCTCAAGCTCTATTTTAATTATGAGCTTAAAACTTTAATTCTTCTGTGAGCAAGTGAATAAATATACTCTTAGCAACTTTTATACTATTTTCCTTCTAAATTTGCCATTTTTCCTTCTGAAAGTTAAAGTATTAGTTGCTCAGTTGTGTCTGATTCTTTGTCACCCTATGGACTGTAGCCCATCAAGCTCCTCTGTCCATGGAATTCTCCGGGCAAGATAGAGGAGTGAGTTTCCATTTCCTCCTCTAGGGGATCTTCTGGACCGAGGGATCAAACCTGGGTCTCCTGCATTGCGGGCAGATTGCTTACCATCTGAGCCATCAGGAAAGCCTAAATATTTTATGTTTCAGTCTCTGGTCGTTAATTCTTAATCCAAATCCCTGTTCCAGAAGTATTGTCACATGATTAGAAATGGAAGTGAGGAAATTAACAGAGAAAATGAAAGTTGAGATGAAAGTCAGATCCCATATTCATATCTTTTGGTACCTTATCACCCACCTCTCTCTTTCTCTGCATATTTGATTATCTTCTCACCTTTGAGCTTCTGTCTCCCTTCTCTCCATCATTTATCTCCCCTGCTGGTTCTGGCCCAGATGGGAATCAGAAGATTTGATCTTGAGCACAGAGTGGGCTGATCAGATGATGGAGGGGTGGGGATGCTGCAGAGTGGTGGTGAAACGTGCTTCTAGGGGTGACCAGTGCACTCAAGAGGCAATTCTCCCCCAAGTGTACTGCTGGGGGCATGTTTGACAACTATTGCAAGAGAGATTAGCATTCCTGACTCCAGTTCTACAGGCCAGGGGTCCCCAGTCTCCAGGCCTCGGACCAATACTTCCTGTCAGATCAGTGGTGACATTAGATTAGAAATCAGTGCCAATAAATGTAATGTGCTTGAACCATCTCAAAACCATCTCCCCAACCTTGGTCTGTGTAAAAAATGGTCTTCTATGAAACTAGTCCCTGGTGCCAAGAAATGGGGAACTGCTTCAGGCTAATGGCAATATAATTGGGAATCAGAAGCTTCATCTTAAGTTAATAAAGTAAGATGATGCTTCTTCAGAAGTACTTGGTAAATACTCATTGAGTGAATGAATGAAGAAAAAGACTTAGATCAAGCAACAATAAAACAACAGCAGACAGCTCAAATAGTGATGATATGTGGTTTCCATCCTTGGAACTGGAACCAAAAGATGATTTTCCAAAACTCAGGACAGAAATCTTTAGTAAGTGACTTGCAAAGGTACAGTCCTCTGAGGTTGGAGGTCACCTACTCCAGTCCTCTCCTTTCACAGGTGAGAAACCCAGAAACAGAGAGGTTAAGTGTGCCTTCTTCCAAGTCATGGCCTGGTTAGTGGTGGCCAGGCTGGAAACAGATCTCCGGACTTACTGATTATTCCTGTTTGGCCTCAGGGTTTTCTCTGGGGCCTGAAGCAGTTATTCATCAGTCAGTCACTTGTTAACTCACTCACTCATCCCCCCAGATATGTGCTGAGTACTTCCTCTGTGCTGGTTGTGGGGCAGGGAAAAAGAAAGGTGGAATTCCTGCTTCTGTGGACCTTACCATCTATTGAGGAGACAGGCCATAAATAAATAAACAAACCAAACCAACAGATTGGTTAAAAGAAAAGGAAAGGATCAGGGAGTGAAAACTGCTATGATGAAAACAGGATGTGAAAAAAAAACGAGGCCTATTTTAGTTTAAAGTTAAAGGAGGGTCTTGTGGGAGAAGGCAATGGCATCCCACTCCAGTACCCTTGCTTGGAAACTCCCATGGACGGAGGAGCCTGGTAGGCTGCAGTCCATGGGGTCGCTGAGTCAGACACGACTGAGCGACTTCACTTTCACTTTTCACTTTCATGCATTGGAGAAGGAAATGGCAACCCACTCCAGTGTTCTTGCCTGGAGAATCCCAGGGACGGCGGAGCCTGGTGGGCTGCCGTCTATAGGGTCGCACAGAGTCGGACACGACTGAAGCGACATAGCAGCTGCAGCAGCAGCAGTGAGAGCTGCATACAAGAAGCTTCTCAAAGAAGGACAATCAGGGGGCCATCCTGAGGAAGAGCATCCCAGGCCTGAGAAACACGGGCTTGGAGATCCTGAAGAACAGGGAAAAGAGCAGTGTGAGGAGGGAAGGGAGGGAGTAATCCATGTTATTGAGTGGGACACTCAGATCAAAAAGTTGTCAAGCCAAAGTCATAAGGCTATACACCAAGCTGGAAATTGATGATGGTATAATGTGGTGGGGAGAGGGGAGCAGGGCAGATGTATCAAAGCCACAATGGAAACTGTAAATTTACATGAGAAAAGCCTGTACAGGAATGATTAGAATGGGACTATGAAGTTCTGGGTAATATGATTTCTTTTTTTCCATTTCTTTAGCATTTCCAATTTTTTTCTAATGTGCTTCTTTGCTAAGTGGCAAAACTGTATAAAATAAATTACAGCTGATGCTTTAAAATTTTTTTTGAAAGACTAAATTTCTGGGTGTCCTGGAATAGATTTTTTTTTTTCACTTAAATATTTTAACATTGCATTTAATATATAGATTTTCAAAAATAAAATAGTACATAAGAACAAGTTGAGAAAGAGTCAAAATGCCCTCAGTTCAGTTCAGTTCAGTCGCTCAGTCGTGTCCGACTCTTTGCGACCCCATGAATCGCAGCACGCCAGGCCTCCCTGTCCATCACCAACTCCCGGAGTTNCAGCCTTGACGCACTCCTTTTCCTATTTGGAACCAGTCTGTTGTTCCATGTCCAGTCCTAACTGTTGCTTCCTGACCTGCATACAGATTTCTCAAGAGGCAGGTTAGGTGGTCTGGTATTCCCATCTCTTTCAGAATTTTCCACAGTTTATTGTGATCCACACAGTCAAAGGCTTTGGCATAGTCGATAAAGCAGAAGTAGATGTTTTTCTGGAACTCTCTTGCTTTTTCCATGATCCAGCGGATGTTGGCAATTTGATCTCTGGTTCCTCTGCCTTTTCTAAAGCCAGCTTGAACATCAGGGAGTTCACGGTTCACGTATTGCTGAAGCCTGGCTTGGAGGATTTTGAGCATTACTTTACTAGCATGTGAGATGAGTGCAATTGTGCGGTAATTGGAGCATTCTTTTGCATTGCCTTTCTTTGGAATTGGAATGAAAACTGACCTTTTCCAGTCCTGTGGCCACTGCTGAGTTTTCCAAATTTGCTGGCAGATTGAGTGCAGCACTTTCACAGCATCATCTTTCAGGATTTGAAACAGCTCAACTGGAATTCCATCACCTCCACTAGCTTTGTTCGTAGTGATGCTTTCTAAGGCCCACTTGACTTCACATTCCAAGATGTCTGGCTCTAGATGAGTGATCACATCATCATGATTATCTGGGTCGTGAAGATCTTTTTTGTACAGTTCTTCTGTGTATTCTTGCCACCTCTTCTTAATATCTTCTGCTTCTGTTAGGTCCATACCATTTCTGTCCTTTATCGAGCCCATCCTTACTTACTCAATTCCAGGTTCCATTCTCCTGAGGCAATCACTTCAGGTTTCGGCCTTTTTTTTCTTCTGGTATTCATCTCCAAATTTCTAGATAACAGGACTTTATTTTTATTTCCTGATTTTCCCATCACTCTAAGAGTTCCTTTGATCTCTCTCCTATGTTAGATTCTAGTTTCCCTTGGCTCCCATATTGGTTTGCTTCCTTGTTTTACTGGAGCACAGCCTCCTAGAACTTTAACAAAGAGTGGATGCAGAATGAACTTGTGTGCTTCAATAAACTTTCATTCTGTACTCACATTTGAGTGATAGTTTGGTTGGGTAGAAAACTCTACATAGCAGATATTGTTTCTTCAGCGTGCTTGAAAGCATTGCTCCACTGTCAATGAAGTTGCATTGCAGCCATTGAAAAGTGTGATGATATTCTCGATTCTTTTATATGGACCTCTTCCTCTTGCTCCCACCGCCAAAGCTGTTAGGATCTTCTTTTTATTCTTACTCTATTGAAATTTCACCCATAATGACTCAGGGTGGATTTTTATTACTCATTTTATTGGGTACTCAGTGGGCCCTGTCAAACTGTACACTTGTGTTCCCTAATTTGGGGAGGTTCTTTTGTGTTATTTCTTTAATAATTTCTCCCTTTCCTGTTTTTTTTTCTTTATTTTTTCTCCTTTTGGAACTTCTGGTACTCATATGTTGGTTGATATTCACATTTTCTTATCTTTTCTCTGCAACTTTGTACCTTTTTTGTTATACTTTTTGGAAGAGTTCCTCAACTTTATTGTCAATCCTTTCTATTGAAATTAAAGTTTGTAGATGTTCTTTTTTTGGTCATTTCATTTCTTCAGACACTAGTCATTAGAGGACTCTGGACTGGGAGTTAGAGTGGGAGTGATTATAACTCTTCCAACTCTGGAAGTTAGAATTGTAGGAGCGAAACAAGGTGAGAGGTTATGGGGGAGGGAGAAGGAGCTCACTTAAACAAGGAGGTTTTCAGCTAAGTTTTGTGTCTCCAAGGCCAGATCTTTTTGACTCCGTTTCTCCAGAGGGAAACCTTCCAATCTTCTGGGATAAAAAAAAGGATAGCTTTCTGGCTGAGTATGTTGAGAGATGGAATCTGAGTCTAATTATTCATTGCATAGATTTTAACCAGTAAAATTCTAGTATTCGTCCTCAACTTCCACCCCTGTGTTCACATGTATGTTGTACCTCCAGTCTCTGAGGCTTTCCAGGGGCTTGCATATCTGTAGACTGACATGTTGGTTCTCCAGCCTTCCTTGTTCTTCTACAGGAACCTAGCAAAGACTGGAAACTGAGGCCTAAGCAGTCCGTGGCTCTCAAAATACTTTAATTTACTAAATTATGTCATTATGAGCACATTTTGAAGAATATATTTAACATATACATATAATAAAAGCATGATAACGCAGTGAACTCATGGATTTACCATCCAACCACAAAAGGCAGGAGATTGTTAACACCGGTGAATTTCTTCTGAGATGGATTGTTTTCTGAATCATACATTCATTAATTCTCTTCATGAAATTTGTTCAATAACATTTGCATTTCCTCTGCTCTACTTTCTTTTTCTTTTTTTCTCACTTCATCTTCCACTTTTCTTAACCTCTCCTCCTATTTCCCATCTCCTGTCTTTCTTGCATGTAATTTACCTCAGTGTATTCTGGCAACAGAGTTTGTCAGAATGTCTAGTCTGTCATATTGCTAGAAAAGGAAGTCCCAAATCTCATCCATATGCTTTCTTTCTTGTAATGGTTCATTGACATCGCTGGTCGGCTGTCAAAAACTTTTCTGGTTTTTTGCTTTTATGATTTTTAACATTTTCAATTCCCTTTCTGTCAATTTAGAGGAATTTGAGGAGAAATTTGAGATAAACACTTGTTCAGTCTAAAGTTTTTAAATAGAAATTAGTTAGGATTCTTTTTTTAGAATTGTGTAGCACTGCATCACGAATCCAAAATTCTTTTTTTTTTTTAATTTTTATTGAATTATAGTTGATTTACAACATTGGGTTAGTTTCAGGTATGCAATAAAGTGATTCATATATTTATATCTGTATCTGTATATATATGTACATATATATATTCTTTTGGGGGTTCCCTGGTGGCTCAGATGGTAAAGCATCTGCCTATAATGCAGGAGACCTGGGTTCGATCCCTGGTCAGGAAGATCCCCTGGAGAAGGAAATGGCAACCCACTCCAGTATTCCTGCCTGGAAAATTCCATGGACCGAGGAGCCTGGTGGGCTATAGTCCAGGGGGTCGTGAAGAGTCAGACATGACTGAGTGACTTCACTTCATGATTTCATGTTCTTTTACTTTCTCTTACATTATAGGTTATTACAAAATATTGAGTATGGTTCCCTATGCTATACAGTAGGTCCTTGTTTGTTATCAATATATTGTGTATATATTTTAAAACCAACCTCCTAATTTGTCCCTGCTACCCCTCTCTTTGGCAACCATAAATTTGTTTTCTATGTCTATGGGTCTATTTCTGTTTTGCAAATAAGTTTATTTGCATTATTTTTTAAGATTACACAAATAAGTGCTCTGATACTGTTTCCACTGTTTTCCCATCTATTTCCCATGAAGTCATGGGACTGGATGCCATGATCTTCATTTTCTGAATGTTGAGCTTTAAGCCAACTTTTTCACTCTCCACTTTCACTTTCATCAAGAGGCTTTTTAGTTCCCCTTCACTTTCTGCCATAAGGGTGGTGTCATCTGCATATCTGAGGTTATTGAGATTTCTCCTGGCAATCTTGATTCCAGCTTACGCTTCTTCCAGCCCAGCGTTTCTCATGATGTACTCTGCATATAAGTTAAATAAGCAGGGTGACAGTATACAGCCTTGACGGACTCTTTTTCCTATTTGGAACCAGTCTGTTGTTCCATGTCCAGTTCTAACTGTTGCTTCCTGACCTGCATACAGGTTTCTCAAGAGGCAGGTCAGGTAGTCTGGTATTCCCATCTCTTTCAGAATTTTCCACAGTTTATTGTGATCCACACAGTCAACGGCTTTGGCATAGTCAATAAAGCAGAAATAGATGTTTCTTCTGGAACTCTCTTGCTTTTTCCATGATCCAGCGGATGTTGGCAATTTGATCTCTGGTTCCTCTGCCTTTTCTAAATCCAGCTTGAACATCTGGAAGTTCACAGTTCACGTATTGCTGAAGCCTGGCTTGGAGAATTTTGAGCATTACTTTACTAGCGTGTGAGATGAGTGTAATTGTGTGGTAGTTTGAGCATTCTTTGGCATTGCCTTTCTTTGGGATTGGAATGAAAACTGACCTTTTCCAGTCCTGTGGCCACTGCTGAGTTTTCCAAATTTGCTGGCATATTGAGTGCAGCACTTTCACAGAAGATCATGGCATCCAGTCCCATCACTTCATGAGAAATAGATGGGGAAACAGTGGAAACAATATCAGACTTTGTTTTGGGGGGCTCCAAAATCACTGCAGATGGTAACTGCAGCCATGAAATGAAAAGATGCTTACTCCTTGGAAGGAAAGTTATGACCAGCCTAGATAGCATATTGAAAAGCAGAGACATTACTTTGCCAACAAAGGTCCATCTAGTCAAAGCTATGGTTTTTCCAGTGGTCATGTATGGATGCGAGAGTTGGACTGTGAAGAAAGCTGAGTGCCGAAGAATTGATGCTTTTGAATTGTGGTGTTGGAGAAGACTCTTGAGAGTCCCTTGGACTGCAAGGAGGTCCAACCAGTCCATTCTAAAGGAGATCAGTCCTGGGTGTTCTTTGGAAGGACTGATGCTGAGGCTGAAACTCCAGTACTTTGGCTGCCTCATGTGAAGAGTTGACTCATTGGAAAAGACTCTGATGTTGGGAGGGATTGGGGGCAGGAGGAAAAGGGGATGACAGAGGATGAGATGGCTGGATGGCATCACCAACTCGATGGATGTGAGTCTGAGTGAACTCCGGGAGTTGGTGATGGACAGGGAGGCCTGGCGTGCTGTGATTCATGGAGTTGGAAACGACTGAGCGACTGGGACACAATTGAGCAACTGAACTGAACTGAATAATTAGTGATGTTGAGCATCTTTTCACATGTCTTTGGCCATCTGTCTGTCTTCTTTGGAGAGATGTCTGTTTAGATCTTCCACCCACTATTTTTGATTGGGTTGTTTTTTGTTTTGATATTAAGCTGGGTGAGCTGTTTGCATATTTTGAGGATTAATCCTTTGTTAGTCTCATCATTTGCAAATATTTTCTCCTGTTCTGTAGGTTGTCTTTTCATTTTGTTTGTGGTTTTTATTGATGTGCAAAAGCTTTTAAGTTTAATTAGGTCCCATTTGTTTATTATTGTTTTCATTTCCATTACTCTAGGAGGTCTAGCTTTCTTTGAAAAAGAAAAGAAGTCTCCTGACGCAGTCATTTAATTTAGTTTTTGCTTAGGTGAAATTATTGAGACAAACTTCTAAGTGGCATTACAAGTGTTCTCCTTTAGCATTCTCTATGGTGAAACCTTGTGGATGGAAAGATTCATTCTGAGACTTATCTAGATGGAAACCTTCACTTTGAAACATATGTTTTCATTTTATAATATAGTCATCTTGATTAAAGAACTGAACAATGCAAGCTGGTTTAGAGACAAGAAGATACCAAAATATTCACAAGAAACCCATTGTTCTCTTTGTCTTTGAAGGGAGATAATGTTTTGAAATGATCACTTCTTAATTTGGGTGACTGGAAAATTGTCCCTCTATTGCATAATCACCGCTGGGTAACTGCTGGGTTAATAATTGATGGATTTTACAAATTCTTTGAACTGAATGTATTTTTGTAAGCCTAAATCCTGGGTATGTGAAGTGTGAAGTATTTCACTGCAAGATGTTAGTGCCGGGCAGTTTTATATCTATATGCAAGCCACACCCACTGCTTCCTTTGTGAGATAAGGATCTGCCCACAGAGGCCAGTCCAGGGCAGCCCTTTGCTGTGATTAGGTAGGGTCCTTTCAGGCAAGGCCCTGCCCCTTGACCCCACCCCTCCTGGGTCTGCTTTTCTCTGACATGCAGTCACCTGTCCTGGAGCACAGGCTTTAATTACCTCTGCCGTTAGTCTGCCCAGCAGGACTGCAGATATTATTAATGGTCATGAAATTATCCAATGCCTTTCAAAACTCCAGACCCAGTTGATGTTTGTGCCTGTGACCCTTCACGGTACTTCATTTCTTTGTTCATTTTGCTGCTGTGTTGAACCTTAAACCTTGAGCACAAAACAAAATTTCCGAGAAGAATGTCACTCACCATTTTTTTTCTCACCTCATCAGCCCCCTAATTCCCTATTTATTTGGGACTAGAACTCAAAACTGCCTCTTTGCTAGATTGTTTATTTGCAGGTAACTCCTGATTACAGGTATGTCCCATTCTCCCTAGCCCCTACCCATCTCATAGATCTGTTGTCAAAAATTAAAAAGAACTTATTCCTCTTTATTATGAAATCAATATATTTTCATGGTTACAAAAATTAGAGACATGCTGATAAGCAGAAAGAAGAAGAAAAATCCATAATCTCACCTTCCAGAGATAAAGACTGTTACAATTTTATGGTCTATTTTTACAGACTTTTCCAGGCAGATGACTTGCCTGGTAACTCAGACAGTCAAGTGTCTGCCTACAATGTGGGAGTCCTGGGTTCAATCCTTGGGTTGGGAAGATCCCCTGGAGAAGGCGATGGCACCCCACTCCAGAACTCTTGCCTGGAAAATCCCATGGATGGAGGAGCCTGGTAGGCTATAGTCCATGGGGTTGCAAAGAGTCTGACACGACTGAGTGACTTCACTTTCACTCACTTTCTAGGCAGATAGATAGACATGCGATGATACTGTTGTGCTGTTAATAACGACTGTTTGTTGACTTTTTATTTGTTCATATTGATTTTCCATGTATTAATTCCCTGCATAATTTCAAGAATCCTATGAGGCTTAATTTATATTCCCATTTTGCAGTTGAGGGGAAACTGAAGCCCAGAGTGGTTAAAAATATTGCCCAAATCTTCATAGCTATTCAGTGGAAGAGGTGGGATTTGAACCAGGCAGACTGGCACTAGGCTCTGAACTCTTAAATGATGTTACACCATTATTTAACCCGCTTTTAAACTTTAATAAACTCTCAATATCTTTTCATGTTACTCTTGGTCCACCAGATGATTTTGAATAATTTTGAAGACAATTAGAATTCAAAAGATGAATATGCTGAACTTTTAAAAGCCAAACATTAACTGGTTTTCCTTCCCTTAGCTTTAGTTTTATTATTTATTTGTTTATTTTTGCTTTGATCTACATTACATGGATTATTTTTAAATGGGATAATTCCTTCAGGAATAGGACTTAAGGAAAAACAAAAAATAAACAATGTGAACAATATTCAGTTTATTTCACACTTGTAGGTGATAGTTTGACTCACTCCTTGGTTCCATTATTTCTAAGCAATAATTACTTTAAAAAATGCTAATAATTCTTGAATGCTTTCTATGTGTCAGCCTATCTGTGCTGTTTGAGTGCTGACATTTAGTTGACATAATGGGTTCTGGTGAAATCAGGGATGTTGAAGAGACAAGGCTCTTTTGTGGTGTCTCTGTTACATGCTGTCTCTTTCCCTGCTGCTGCTGCTGCTAAGTCACTTCAGTCGTGTCCAACTCTGTGCGACCCCATAGTCGGCAGCCCACCAGGCTCCCCCGTCCCTGGGATTCTCCAGGCAAGAACACTGGAATGGGTTGCCATTTCCTTCTCCAATGCATGAAAGTGAAAAGTGAAAGTGCAATCACTCAGTCGTGTCCAACTCTTCTCAACCCCATGGACTGCAGCCTGCCAGGCTCCTCCGTCCATGGGATTTTCCAGGCAAGAGTACTGGAGTGGGATGCCATCACCTTCTCTGGTCTTTTTCCCTAGTTCTTACTCCCAACTGAGTCCCAGCTTTTCCTTGTCCTTTTCTTTCTATTTTCTTTTATTTCCCCTTCCTTCCTCTCCCTCCATTCCTCTCTCCCTCCTTTCTTTCCTTCCTTTTCCCCACTCTGTACCTGAATATTCTGTGCTTTCCTTTATCTGGAAATTCTTCAGCTGCAAGTGTCCTGAAACTCTAGTGCAATTTTAGGCTCATTCCTGGTCTGGAAGAATATTCTTGGCATGCTATTTTGTCTCATCTGAGTTAGAGACAAGGTCTATATTTGGCCAGTAAATCCAACATGGCAATATCTGGTCAGAATTTTTAGTGATTTCCAGCTGGTCTGTGTAAAATGTATTTGAATTGGCCTCTGGTAGATAGGATGGGCTAAAAACTGTCCAACTTCATAATAAGCTCATCCTTTTATGAATGAGTATACATCCCAGGTTCCAGACAAGTCACCAGTTGATTAATATTTGGCAGAGGCCATATTTGTTTATTCATTTCTCTACTCCATGCGGTGATATCTAGCACACAGGAGATGTTGGATACCTATTTGTAAAGTTGACAAGGACGTCTCAGGAGATCTGGGTTGCAGTTTCAGTTCCACTATAGGTTGGTTGTTGGAATGAGGAGACTACTAAGCACTTTGCCCCTCAGGGGCTTCATCCATATTACCTTATTTGTGAATCTTGGAGACCCAGTAAAGTCATCCCTGAAGATCTTTCATTTCCATATAAGAATCGTTTCATGGGTTTCCAAGGTCATAACTTTCAAGATTAAGAGTAAAAAATACTGACTTTCTTATCTTGAAAGACATACAATTTTAATTCCAAAGAATTGTGTGGGGCAAACATGTGATAGCTTAGAAGTTTTACTCTTTTTTCCCCCCATTTTGACATACATTAAGGATAACATTCACATGTAGGGTACTCTTCCATGGGTGACCAGTGTGAACATCATGGGCTAGGACAAGAATAAGAGAGACTGTGGGATTACATATATTTCTTGGTCTATTAACTGCTGCCCTAGCTTCTCTCCCATCTTCATCTGATGAAGATGTATTTCAAAACTACCATAATAAAACCGTGGGGTAGCACTGTAGGAACAGGAAAACTGGCCAAAGAGCTTAAATAGAGAGTTTATTCATTGACCCGTGTTTCCACGGGAAAGTTGTGTACAATAGAACTTCTTCCCAAACCAGTGGAGAGAAGAGGGGTCATTTAATGGATGCGGCTGGGAAAATTGACTCATAATGGAGGGGGCAGAGTTTCTATCTTACAACATATACAAAAACAAATTCCAAATGGATTAACGACCAGGTAGGGGATGGTGGGTAATGTAGGGGAAAGATGCACTTTTTTATAGAAGACCATGTAGAAGAATATATTTGTGGCTCTGAGATTTGTAGGGAATTTCTTAACCAAGACCAAAACAACATAAACCATAAGGGGAAAATTGATGAGTATGATTACATCAAGAGTAAAGATTTCAACTCAGAACAGTTAACCTACATGACAGATGGCACTGGGGAAAGATGTTTGCAGTGTCCAAAAATCAATAACGAATTAATGCCCCAAGAAAATCCTGCAGGTTGGCAAGAAAAATAGAGGAAACCCACATAGGAAAAATACAGACAAAGGATTTAGGCAGTTCAGAAGAGAAATCCAAATTGCTAAGAAGCATATGAAGAGATGCCATTTCACTAGTAATCAGAGAAATGCAAATTTCAATGACAGTGTGATCCACTTCAAAATCATCAGGTTGTCAAAAATTGGAAATCTTATTAATACTAAGTACTGAAAGGGATGCAGGGAAATGGGAACCCTCCTGAACTACTGGAGAAAGGATCATATCCTTTGCCTTAGCAGTCTGCTCCTGGTGTAGGCCCCAGAGCCAGCCTGGCACAAATCTGTGAGGGGACAGCTCTGAGAATACTCCCTGCAACAAAGAATTGGAGTTGGCCATGAGCCCATCACAGGGACAGGGCAGATTTGGTAATATGTAAGCCCTCGGCTGTCATACTTAGATTTACATACAAGAACAGGATGGAATGCAAAAGCATAGCACTGGATAAAAGAAAAAAAGAAAGAGAATCAGATTTTTAGCACACTGTCTTTTTAAAGCAAACACACACACAAAGCAATACCATGTATTATTCAAGTAGGTATACGTGTGCATTCTGTTCATGGGGTTCTCAAGGCAAGAAGTGGCTTGCCATTATTAAAAAATGCTTGCTCCTTGGAAGAAAAGCTGTGACCAACCTAGACAGCATTTTAAAAAACAGAGACATCACTTTGCCAGCAAAGGTCTGTATAGTCAAACTTTGGTTTTTCTAGTAGTCATGTATGGATATGAGAGTTGGACCATAAATAAGGCTGAGAGCCGAAGAATTGAAGCTTTCAAATTGTGGCGCTGGAAGATTCTTGAGAGTTCCTTGGGCAGCAAAGAGATCAAACCAGTCAACCCTAAATATTCATTGGAAGGACTGACGCTGAAGCTGAAGCTGAAGCTCCAATACTTTGGCCATCTGTTTAGAAGAGCCCACACATTGGAAAAGACCCTGATGCTGGGAAAGATTGAGGGCAGGAGAAGAAAGGGACGACAGAGGATGAGATGGTTGGATGGCATCACCAACTCAATGGACATGAGTTTGAGCAAGCTCCAGGAGACAGTGAAGGACAGGGAAGCCTGGCGCACTGCAGTCCATGGGGTCGCACAGAGTTAGACATGACTGAGCAACTGAACAACAACAATTTGCTTGTGTGAGTGCCCAAGTCACTTAGTCTTGTCTGACTCTTTATGACCCCATGGACTGTAGCCCACCAGGTTCCTCTGTTCATGGGATTTTTCAGGCAAGAGTACTGGAGTGGGTTGCCATTTCCTCCTCCAAGGGATCTTCCTGACCCAGGGACCAAACTCATGTCTCCTGAATCTTCTGCAATGGCAGGAGGATCCTTTAGCACTGAGCCACCTGGGAAGCCCCACCAAGTAGGTATAAAAATAGGAATGAGGGTGTTTGGAGTGGGGGAGATTGGAGTGGGGATCAGGAAGTAGGAGAGAAAACCATTATAAGATAAAAGAGGGATGTTTTGTGGATTGATGAGTGCATCATGAACTTAAGAGTAGAATTAATTCAACTCTTTGATCCAAAAGAGAAGAAACAGAAATAAAATCAAATTGGAATTTGGATGAGTGAGTGATATCCTTTACGGCAATAAGCTTGAAATACTCTGTTTACATGCTGTATAATCAACCATTGATAAACTTCAATTCTTCATTATTTGTAATAGATTATTTGCCACCTACTTCCCAACTGTCAGAACGCAAGAGCTGAGAGCCGTAGTGGGAGCTGTTGGTGTTCAAATTCTTTGCCCAACATAATGCTATAGAGTGAATGTAGCCATAAAAACTAAAGAGAGGCTACAATATTTGAAGCAAAATTAAGAGAAAGATTTGGAAAAGGTTTGCAATGATTATTCCATAAAAACTGAGTGTGAATACCTTTTTATCCATATTTGATTTCTTCCATTAATATTTAAAATCTTCCCCTTATATTTGTAGAGTGAAAAGCAGAAATCTAAATAGCTCTCTAACATTATTTCCCTAGTTCCCATAGCTTGCACCCCCTGGATGGATATCAGGCTCCAAACTCCTAACACAGATGAACAGGAGACAAAATCGTTTTGTGGGATTCTGAAATGAAGTATTTCAGTGGAAGACAGATTTTGCAAAGCTGTGAAACTGGAGACTGGGCTGTCCTCAAAAATCTACCAACCAGAGATATGGAAAGAGTTCCTTGCTTGAGATTCATCTCTCTCTGTCTCTCCCATCCCAGCCTCCCTTTCTACCCACTTCTTTGCGCCAAACTTGCCTGTCAATTTTATCAGAGATGCTGGAAAAGATTTCCTAATCTGCCACCACTCCAAATCGATCAGTAATTAGGTTGATCTCTTGTGAGCTTGATCTCTTGTGATCTTCCCTGGTGGCTCAGATGGTAAAGCGTCTGCCTACAATGCGGAAGACCCGGGTTCAATCCCTGGGTTGGGAAGATCTCCTGGAGAAAGAAATGGCAACCCACTCCAGTATTCTTGCCTGGAAAATCCCATGGACGGAAGAGCCTGGTAGGCTGCAGTTGATGGGGTCGCAAAGAGTCGGACACGACTGAGCAACTTCACTTCACTTCACTTGTGAGCTTGTTAGAGAACCCTGTCTTGTCTTTTCATGTTCTGTGGCCCCAGTGAACTCGCTTTCTGTGGCGTGCTTCTCGGAGACATCCAGGAAGACGAGCACCCCTAACCCTGCACACAAATGGATTTTATTCAATGAATAATTTGGATTTATTATTATTATTTTTTTTAGCATTCTTACTGCAAGTACATTGTGCCACCTTTTACTTATGGGTTAGAATGGTGTGGGTTTCTGTTTCTTATTTGTTATTTGTCATTTAAAAATGTGGAATTCTTGGTCTCATGCAGGATTACCATAGATTTGCTTTATCCATTTGCTGTTTTTTTTTTTTTAATTATACCAATTATCATTTATTGAGACAGGAACTGTGATTGACTATATATCTATTTTTTGTCCATATATACATATGTGATATTTATGTATAGTTATATATTCATTAGTGTATATACACTGTTTTATTATGCATTTTTATTATGTTTATTGTTGTTGTTGTTTAGTTGCTATGTCATATTCGACTCTTTTGTGATCCCAGGAACTGTAGCCTGCCAGGCTCCTCTGTCCATGGGATTTCCCAGGCAAGAATACTGGAGTGGGTTGCCATTTCCATTTGCTTTGATGATCAGAATGAAACCAGCAAATAAGGTGGATGTTTCCTGTGGTAATTGACTGGGAGGCAATCCCTGCGGCTTGCCGCTGCTGCGTGAGAACACTGTGGATCTAAGCATGTGAGCACTGTTAATGACCAGAAGTACTTTCAGAGGAAGTGGGGCCAGTGTCTGGGTACCATCTGATTCCCTCGGAGGGGCTCCATCCACTTGCAGACCATTATCTCATTAGTTCTCAAAATATCCCAGGGAGGAAGAAGGGAAGAAAGATGCTAATGGATAATGAAATGTTACAAAGCACTTTACTAATGAAATAATCACTTCCTTTGCCCCTACCCCTAAATCCCTAAGCCCAGATGCAGAAACTGAGGCCGAGGGAGCTGAAATTGCTGGCCCAGGATCCCCAGAGAGAGTGAGAGGCAGAAGCAAGACCTGGGGTGGGCTGGGGCTGTGGGGTGAGGTGCGGGGGGAGTGGGATGGAAGGCTGTTGCCTAGCAAGCTGATGGAGTTGTTTTGTTTTGTTTAAAGGCAACGTGGAGAGAAGGGCTAAATCACTCAAGATAACAGCAAACTTTTATTTCTAAACCAGCACCAGGTGTGAATTGCAGGAAAATCAGAAATGTGCTGAGAAGAGGAGTGGGCACTGGGCCAAGATAAACTCGGGGCCAGGTTCTCTTAAGTGGCACTTGGGGTGCAGCTGGCCTCTTCAGCCAGCTCAGGACTTTCCTGATAAGTACAAGGCAATTTGGGCCACATCTTTATAGATACACAGAGCACGTTTGAAATTGACCTCATTTGGTCTAATTCCTCAGATTTTTAACCCAGGCCTTTGAGGCTATTTTCTTAAAGAACTGCTTTGATCAACTGCTTTCATTTTTAAAGAAGCTGATTTGGTTTGAGTTTCTTCTCTGCTTCAAAAGTAGGAGCCTACATCTTACTGAAAAGTGTTTTGAGTGTCACCTAACAGGGCCCTTCTGGGTCCCTTCTTCTGTTATTCAAGGGTCTTCTGCTTGTGGAATGCACGGCTTCCAGCCCTGGTACATCAGCTGGCTCTTCGCCTTTCTCGGAGGCTGTGTGTGTTCCTTTGTTTAGATTTCATGGCCTTCATGCTCTCTTCTCCAGGCTCTATGAAATCTTTCTTTGGAGGTGTCTCACTACCATACAAATGGCTGGTAGGTGTAGGTCAAAGGAGTGGATCTCTAATTGTGAAACCGCATAGAATTTGTGGGAGAAGGGAATTTGACAACATTCTACCAGGCAGCCTACTTGGAAAGGTCAACCCCACCAGGAAAAGGTAGATCATTCTTGAAAAAACACAGGTGCTGTTTCTGTCTTAGAGTCAGCTTACCCAGCATGTTTAAAGTTGCTAATGTGAATGAATACACAGAATTCATTTGTTCGTTCATTCATTTAACAGACTCACAAATGAATAAGTAATGGCCCCTAATACACAGGAATTCATTGAAATGTAAATGTAAATTCAGTGACTCCAAGGTAGCCGTGATGGAACTGCATGACCTCAATCTTTAAAAGGACTCTTGCAGAAAACTGAGAAAAAGCACACTCACTCCCCAGAGATATCACTTTGCCAACAAAGGTCCGTGTAGTCAAAGCTATGGCTTTTCCAGTAGGCATGTACGGATGTGAGGCTTGGACCATAAATAAGGCTGAACGCCAAAGAATTGATGTGTTCAAATTGTGATGCTGGAGAAGACCCTTGAGGGCCCTTTGGACATTATGCATTTTTATTATGTTTATTGTTGTTGTTGTTTAGTTGCTATGTCATATTCGACTCTTTTGTGATCCCAGGAACTGTAGCCTGCCAGGCTCCTCTGTCCATGGGATTTCCCAGGCAAGAATACTGGAGTGGGTTGCCATTTCCATTTGCTTTGATGATCAGAATGAAACCAGCAAATAAGGTGGATGTTTCCTGTGGTAATTGACTGGGAGGCAATCCCTGCGGCTTGCCGCTGCTGCGTGAGAACACTGTGGATCTAAGCATGTGAGCACTGTTAATGACCAGAAGTACTTTCAGAGGAAGTGGGGCCAGTGTCTGGGTACCATCTGATTCCCTCGGAGGGGCTCCATCCACTTGCAGACCATTATCTCATTAGTTCTCAAAATATCCCAGGGAGGAAGAAGGGAAGAAAGATGCTAATGGATAATGAAATGTTACAAAGCACTTTACTAATGAAATAATCACTTCCTTTGCCCCTACCCCTAAATCCCTAAGCCCAGATGCAGAAACTGAGGCCGAGGGAGCTGAAATTGCTGGCCCAGGATCCCCAGAGAGAGTGAGAGGCAGAAGCAAGACCTGGGGTGGGCTGGGGCTGTGGGGTGAGGTGCGGGGGGAGTGGGATGGAAGGCTGTTGCCTAGCAAGCTGATGGAGTTGTTTTGTTTTGTTTAAAGGCAACGTGGAGAGAAGGGCTAAATCACTCAAGATAACAGCAAACTTTTATTTCTAAACCAGCACCAGGTGTGAATTGCAGGAAAATCAGAAATGTGCTGAGAAGAGGAGTGGGCACTGGGCCAAGATAAACTCGGGGCCAGGTTCTCTTAAGTGGCACTTGGGGTGCAGCTGGCCTCTTCAGCCAGCTCAGGACTTTCCTGATAAGTACAAGGCAATTTGGGCCACATCTTTATAGATACACAGAGCACGTTTGAAATTGACCTCATTTGGTCTAATTCCTCAGATTTTTAACCCAGGCCTTTGAGGCTATTTTCTTAAAGAACTGCTTTGATCAACTGCTTTCATTTTTAAAGAAGCTGATTTGGTTTGAGTTTCTTCTCTGCTTCAAAAGTAGGAGCCTACATCTTACTGAAAAGTGTTTTGAGTGTCACCTAACAGGGCCCTTCTGGGTCCCTTCTTCTGTTATTCAAGGGTCTTCTGCTTGTGGAATGCACGGCTTCCAGCCCTGGTACATCAGCTGGCTCTTCGCCTTTCTCGGAGGCTGTGTGTGTTCCTTTGTTTAGATTTCATGGCCTTCATGCTCTCTTCTCCAGGCTCTATGAAATCTTTCTTTGGAGGTGTCTCACTACCATACAAATGGCTGGTAGGTGTAGGTCAAAGGAGTGGATCTCTAATTGTGAAACCGCATAGAATTTGTGGGAGAAGGGAATTTGACAACATTCTACCAGGCAGCCTACTTGGAAAGGTCAACCCCACCAGGAAAAGGTAGATCATTCTTGAAAAAACACAGGTGCTGTTTCTGTCTTAGAGTCAGCTTACCCAGCATGTTTAAAGTTGCTAATGTGAATGAATACACAGAATTCATTTGTTCGTTCATTCATTTAACAGACTCACAAATGAATAAGTAATGGCCCCTAATACACAGGAATTCATTGAAATGTAAATGTAAATTCAGTGACTCCAAGGTAGCCGTGATGGAACTGCATGACCTCAATCTTTAAAAGGACTCTTGCAGAAAACTGAGAAAAAGCACACTCACTCCCCAGAGATATCACTTTGCCAACAAAGGTCCGTGTAGTCAAAGCTATGGCTTTTCCAGTAGGCATGTACGGATGTGAGGCTTGGACCATAAATAAGGCTGAACGCCAAAGAATTGATGTGTTCAAATTGTGATGCTGGAGAAGACCCTTGAGGGCCCTTTGGACACATCATAGAGGTAGATAGAGAAAGCAGACATTTCTGGCATAAAAGTAGAAGTGTTCATGAGTTTATCATCAAAATTCAAGAAGACATTTGTATGCTCCAAATTCTAGGTGAAACTAGTAGGAAGAATATGGAATGGATATAAATATATGGCCCAGAATAGGCTTAAAACGACTGATGGAATAATTTCAAGATCAAGGGTGTATGTTGACATGACATGGTGGCTAAGGCACAGACTATGAGCTGGGTGGCCTGTGTTCCGATCATGTCTCCAGCATTTACATCTTCTATGATCATGGACACATTGCGCTTCTCTGCTTCAGTGTCCTCATCTGTGAAATGGAAGTAATAATGGGTCCTGTCCCAAAACGCTATTGGAGAATTAAATGAAATCATACATTTCAAGTGCTTAGAAACTTGGCTGGCAAGAACCCAGCACTCAGTAAGATTTAGTGGCTATTATTATTACTCAAAAAGGGCTCTTTTAGAAAAAGCTGAAAAGAGAAATCTTCAACTTTTGTTTTTCAGCCTGCCCAGCTGCAATCAGTGATTTTCTGATAAGCTCACGGGATTGCATACTGGTCTCCCAGAGGGATAGAGGCAACAAGGTTAAATCATTACATTTAGACCTGATATTCTGTCCAAAAAAAGAAAGGGGTTGTGTCCTCCTAGGTTTCTTGATCAACAAGAAGTGAAAACTTGGATCTGATTGGACACATACCATGAGGAAGGCAGGTCAGGAAGCCTGGAAAGAAAACAGCCCACTGTGTGTTTCTATGACACGTGACCCTTCCAGGACGGACCACTCCTGACAGTGTTCAGTTCTGTTCAGTCACTCAATCGTGTCCGACTCTTTGTGACTCCATGAACTGCAGCACGCCAGGCCTCCCTGTCCATCACCAACTCCTGGAGTTCACTCAAACTCACGTCCATTGAGTCAGTGATGCTGTCCAACCATCTCGCCCTCTGTCGCCCCCTTCTCCCACCCTCAATCTTTCCCAGCATTAGGGTCTTTCCCAATGAGTCAGCTTGTCACATCAGGTGGTCAAAGTATTGGAGTTTCAGGAGAGGCTCTCAGAAACAAACTCCACTCTGTCTTCACGGCAGGTTCTAAGCGGGAAGGAAGTGGGGAAATATTTAGAGACTCCAAGGTAGCCGTGATGGAACTGCATGACCTCAAGCTTTAAAAGGACTCTTGCAGAAAACTGAGAAAAAGCACACTCCCCAGCGATATCACTGTGCCAACAAAGGTCCGTGTAGTCAAAGCTATGGTTTTTCCAGTAGGCATGTACGGATGTGAGGCTTGGACCATAAATAAAGCTGAGCGCCAAAGAACTGATGTGTTCAAATGGTGATGCTAGAGAAGACTCTTGAGGGCCCTTTGGACAGCAAGGAGATCACACCAGACAATCCTAAGGAAAATCAACCTTGAATTGGAAGGACTGATTCTGAAGCTCTAATATTTTGGCCATCTGATGCCAAGAGTCCACTCATTGGAAACGACTCTGATGCTGGGAAAGACTGAAGGCAAGAGAAGGGGGTGACAGAGGATGAGAGGGTTGACTGGCATCATAGACTCAAAGGACATGAGTTTGAGCAAGCTCTGGGAAATAGTGAAGGACAGGGAAGCTTGGCACACTGCAGTCCATGGGGTCACAAAGAGTCAGACATGACTGAGCAACTGAACAACAGCAACCAGAGCGACGATAATAGTCCTGTTGGGGAGGGGAGCTGAGGCATGCGAAACACTCCAAAAAGGCCTTACAGAAGCCCCAGGTGAGATCAGGGAGAGCGTGACAGGCCCGGAGCTTGGAGTGATGGTGACGTCCAAGCTCGATGGCCTAGAGAAGGCCGAGTTGAGAGAGACCTACTTCTGTTTTCTCTGACGAAGAGGATGATGGAACAATGCAGAGAGAGAAGGAGTGCCACCAAGTGATGGCGGAAGCTGGGGAGCTTGTGAGAGACCTGTAGCTACTCTGAATTCAAATCTCAGCAATAAACGAATGATGCTGCAAATTACTGGGGCCACTTGAAGATGCGATTCTGAAGTTATAACTGGTTGAAATTAGAAGAATCTTAGAGAAAGGAAGACGTGCTAAGGAAAAAGTGCTGGCTAGGCCATGTGTTTATTTTTCAAAATGGAGAGGAAGTTGATTTTACAGGCTATGGACAGGTCAGCGTGTTGCGCATGTTGGACAAGAGTTGGTCATGGAAGGGTTAATCTGTGAGCACCTTGAAGACAGTGTAGTGAGCACTGGAACAAGGTGGGAAGAAGGAACTCCCCCCTCCCTCAGCCTCCTCTTTGTCTTCCTCCATTTGCCTTTGATATTCTTGGGCCAAAGTCCTGAGAAGTCAACCGATGAGAAAGAAATGTGGCAGCTAGTATGTCGCTGTCGTTTCCTGAAGTCACTTGATAATTGTAATGCAGACAAGATGCCAGGGGCACCAGCTAACAACCCCATCACACAGGGAAAAGGGAGAAATATGCTGGGGATGTTTGGCTGGGAAGATACGGTATTAGCGGCCACTGTGCCTGGTCTCCGTGGGCTGGAAGGACCGTCAGGCCAGAGCATCTGTCTACTCATTCTCCAGAATTGTGACTTTCCAACTTGCCTGGCTGTTATCTATAGTAAGAAGGACATTTTCCAGCTCAACCCAGAATATACAGAAACACGCGTATGTAACTGAAATAATCATTCCAGAAAACACCAACACTCTCTTATCATGTTCAGTTCACTTTGGTATTTTCTAGTCTAGTCAAGTCTACTCTTTTTCATAACAAAATGCTTGTTGAGCCTATTAAATTGATTTCTGGACTTATTAAAGGATTGAAATTCCTAGTTTAAAAGTCTGTGTCTTAGGAACTAGATCTGGGACACACAGATGCTAATTACTGCTTCAGGATCACAACTTCTATGGGCAGAAGTGACAAAAGATGATGCTGGTTTCTTCTGGAGCAGTGAATTATTGCTTCTTCCACTATTCAAGCTCAGGATGAATGAAGGCCTGATGAGAGTGATGCAGAAAGGATTCAAATATCAAACAGAGACTGAATTAACTCAGCCCCAAGGTCCTTTTTGTTTCTAAGATGCTCTGGTTGGATCAGTGGAAGTGAAGTGAAGTGAAATGAAGTCGCTCAGTCGTGTCTGACTCTTTGCGACCCCATGGACTGTAGCCTACCAGGCTCTTCCCTCCATGGGATTCTCCAGGAAAGAGTACTGGAGTGGGTTTGCCATTTCCTTCTCCAGGGGATCTTCCAGACCCAGGAATCGAACCTGGGTCTCCCGTGTTCCAGGCAGACGCTTTAACCTCTGAGCCACCAGGGATCAGTGGAACTGACTGCTAAAGCATTCCTGACGTTTTAGGCCACATTAACAGAAGCGTGGTGCACATCTCCTGGAAGGTCAAGAAGGCACCGCTCCCTGCTATTCACACCGCAAATCGGAGTATCAGGAACCAGTCTGGGAACACACTGGGAGATGTGCTTTTGAAATTATTCACTCATTTGTTCATTTGTCGAATAAATGCTTATGGTATGTCTAGTACACCCCAAGCACTGAACAAGGCTCTGGGAATGTAAGATTGACAAAGCCCCAGATTAAAGGAGCTCACTGTATAGTGAGAAAAAGATGATCATTCTGTATATGTTTTTTGAGTGCCTAGCTATCTATCAGTCACTGCTTTACAGGCTGGGATTGTATCAGTACATCAGTGCAAAAGATACTAAAAAAAAAAAAATCCCTGCCCTAGTGGAATTTAAGATTATTCACAAGAAGTATACAAATAATCAATTTATTCTGATTGTGGTAAGTATGTAGAAGCTAGAGAGAGTGTCAGCCAAGTGCAGGAGTTAGGGATGTGTCCCTGAGGAGGTGACATTAAAACCGCCACTTGAAAGGTGAGTATTGCTAGTTGCAAGGAGAGCAGGAGAGGCCATTGGGAAGGAACATTCCAGACAAAGGAAACAGGAGGCATTTGGAGACATGAAAGAAATCTAGCCTGCTGGAATGCAGGGTGCAGGGAGGGAACTGACCCCACAAGGTCAAGAAGTGGGATTTGATCTTGGGAGCAAGGGGAAGCCATGAGAGAGGTGTAGAGAGATGTGTGTGCACGCTCAGTCATGTTCGACTCTTTGCGGCCCCGTGGACTGTAGCCCACCAGGCTCCTCTGTCCATGGGATTCTCCAGACAAGAATCCTGGAGTGGGTTGCCATGCCCTCCTCCAGGGGATCTTCTCAGCCCAGGGATCGAACCTGTGTCTCCTGTGTCTGCTGAATTGCAGGTGGATTCTTCACCTGCTGAGCCACCTGGGAACCCTGTAGAGATGCAGATGGACACAAAGATACAGAGAGACCTAGAAGTATAAATGGAGATGGAGAGACGGAGGAATAGAGAAAGAGAGAGAGAGATGATGGATTTGAGAGATGTGTGGGATGTAAATCAGATGACCAGGTGGGGGATATCCTGGAGGTAGGAGGCAAGGAAGACCCCAGTGCTTCTATCTTGACCAGCTGGTTGGGTGGGGAAGGGAAGGAGTCCTATTCAGGGAGATGAGGAGCGGAGGAGATGGAGCCATGGCTGGGGGAAGATCGGGTCAGATGGGGACATCTTTGCTCACGGAGCTTCAGCTCCTTAAAATACCACCATCCCACTTGTCTGCTGGGAAGACACCTGCTTCTCCAATACCCACGAAGCCTCGTCTTTGCCAAACAGACACACTCCTCACTTAGCAGCACAGTTCTTCCCATGAAGACTCTGCTCACTGCCTCAGCCACACTGCATCACACTTCTCTGTGTTGCCTTTGTCACATATGTTTATTATTTGCCTAAAAGAATAAGAGGATCCACGGGCAGCCTGCCAGCCAGGCGCTGCCTCACACCTGCCGTTTAATCCTCACCACAGCTTTGAGGTTCCCCCAGCTCACTGGGAAACAGGCACCAGCAGGTCAGCTGACTTCCCCAGTGGACGGGGCACTGGTCCCGGCAGAGCTGGGGTCCGAGCCCAGGTCCATGCTCTTAACCACTGTGTGCACCCTATTTCTCACTGGATCGTAGATCTTGAAGCTCAGAACCATGCATAGTACTTTTTTAAAAAAAGAAACACAGTTTGAGAACTTCAATCAGCAAAACAAGAAAAATAAACACAATTGCAACTTGTAAACAAAACAAAATGAGCAGTTATCTAGATCTTTTTCTGCTCCAAATTCCAGGAGTTTTGTTTGAAAATCAAAATATAACTACCATCTTGGAGGTTTCCCCAGTGGTTCAGCGGTAAAGAATCTGCAACACAGGAGCCCCAGGTTCGATCCCTGGGTCTGAAAGATCCCTTGGAGACGGACATGGCAACCCCCTCCTGTGTTCTTATCTGGAGAATCCCATGGACAGAGGAGCCTGGCAGGCTACAATCCACAGACTTGCAGAGTCTGACACGATTGAAGTGACTTAGACCGCACTCAGGCATCATCACCGAATTCTTGAGTTAGATCTGATCCTTGTTGTTGTTCAGCTGCTAAGTCATGTCTGACTGTTTGCAATCCCATGGACTATAGCACACCAGGATCCTCTGTCCTCCACTGTCTCCTGGAATTTGCTCAAACTTATGTCCATTGAGCCGGTGATGCCATCCAACCATTTCATCCTCTGCCTTCCCTTTTCCTTTTGCCTTCAATCTTTCTCAGCATCAGGGTCTTTTCCAGTGAGCTGGCTCTTCTCAACAGGTGGCCAACGTATTGAAGCTTCAGCTTCAGTATCACTCCTTCCAGTGAATATTTAGGGTTGATTTCCTTTAGGGTTGACTGGTTTGATCTCCTTGCAGTTCAAAGAACTCTCAAGAGTCCTCCAGCACCACAGTGCAAAAGCATCAATTCTTCGGCACTCAGCCTTCTTTGTGATCCAACTCTCACGCCTGTACATGACTACTGGAAAAATCATAGCTTTAACTATATGGACCTTTGTTAGCAAAGTGATGTCTCTGCTTCTTAATATGCTGTCTAGGTGTGTCATAGCTTTCCTTCCAAGGAGCAAGTATCTTCTAATTTCATGGCTGCCGTCACCATCTGCAGTGATTTTGGACCCCAAGAAAATAAAATCTGTCACTACTTCCACTTTTTCCCCTTCTATTTGCCATGAAGTGGTGGGACTAGATGCCATGATCTTCATATTTTGAATGTTGAGTTTTAAATCAGCTTTTTCACTCTCTTCTTTCACCCACATCAAGAGGCTTTTTACTTCCTCTTTACTTTCTGCCATTAGAGTGGTGGTATCATCTGCATATCTGAGATTGTTGACATTTCTCCTGGCAATCTTGATTCCAGCTTGTAATTCATCCAGCCCGGCATTTTGCATGATGTACTCTAAGTTGAAGTTAAATAAGCAAGGTGATGATGCACAGCCTTGTGGTACTCCTTTCCCAACTTTGAACCAGTCCATTCTTCCATGTTTAGTTCTAACTCTTGCTTCTTGACCTGCATATAGGTTTCTCAAGAGACAGGTAAGGTGGTCTGATATTCCTATGTCTTTAAGTATTTTCCACTGTTTGTTGTGATCCACACAGTCAAAGGCTTTAGTGTAGTCAATGAAGCAGAAGGGGCTTCTCTGGTGGTGCAGAGGTTAAAGCATCTGCCTGCAATGTGGGAGACCTGGGTTCGATCCCTGGGTCAGGAAGATCCCCTGGAGAAGGAAATGGCAACCCACTCCAGTATTCTTGCCTGGAGAATCCCATGGATGGAGGAACTTGGTGGGCTACAGTCCACGGGTCGCAAAGAGTTGGACATGACTGAGCGACTTCACTTTCAATGAAGCAGAAGTAGATTTTCTGGAATTCCCTTGCTTTTTCTAGGATCCAATGGATATTGGAAATTTGATCTCTGGTTCCTTTACCTTTTCTATATCCAGCTTGTACTTCTGGAATTTCTTGGTTCAAGTATTGCTGAAGCCTAGCTTGAAGGGTTTTGAGCATTACCTTGCTAGCATGTGAAATGAGCACAATTATATGGTAGTTTGACCATTCACTGGCATTTTCCTTCTTTGGGAATCTGGTCCCACCCCCTAGTTTTAAAGACGAGGAGACAGAGGTGCCCATTCAGGGTGAAATGCCCAAGGTCGAGTGTGCAGCAATGCTGAAGGGCAGGGCCAGGTGCCATCTGTTTCTAATCATGATTCCAGTGCCCTTGAGTGAGTGGCACTGGCCAGGGGCAGGGGGCTCCTCAGGTGGGCATTCCACTCTGCCTGGAAACTGCCCCCATCCTGGGGTCCCTTCTTGTCCACTGTGAACCTTTTACTGCAGGCATGTGGGCACTGGAACATAATCTACATCAAGGTGGGGATCCTTGCTTTTTTTTTTTTTTTTTTTTTTTGTGGAGCATTTTTAAAGTCTTCGAATTTGTTACAATTGCTTCTGTTTTATGTTTTGGTTTTTTGGCCATGAGGCATGTGGGATCTTAGCTCCCTGACCAGGGATCAAACCGGTACTCCCCGTATGGAAAGGCAAAATTTCACGCACTGGTTCATTAGGGAAGGCCCTGGGGGTCCTTGCTTTGTCCTTGCTTTATCCCAGTAACTGAAATCAGCCTGTTGCATCGTCTAAGTCTTGGATGAACCACTGATCTGTCTGGACATATTGTAAGCTTTCCTGACTCCAGGGCTTTAAATAGGAATTATGCTTTAAATAAAGTGAAGTGATGTTACCAAGTTATGTCCAGCTCTTTTGCAACCCCGTGGACTGTAGCCCACCAGGCTCCTCTGTCCATGGAATTCTCCAGGCAAGAATATAGGAGTGGGTAGTCATTCCCTTCTCCAAAGGATCTTCCTGACTAAGGGATAGAACCTGAGAGTTATGCTTGGGGGAAAAAAAAAAAAAAAAACCCTCTTAATTCTTTCCAACACTCCCAAACCTATCTCATTCTTTAAGTTCAAGTTAAAATTTACTTTTGTGAAATCTTTCTGAAATGTTCCCTTCCCTTCCTCTGAATTCCTACTGTGTCTCTCTGTATTTTTTATTGTTGTTTGGTGGTGAGAACATTTAAGATCTAGTCTCTTATTAACAATTTTAAAAGATCTTCCTAGTGCCCAGCAAGCACCTGAACCATCAGAAGCCCTTAAAAGGGTTTGCTAGGGTGAGTCAGTGACATGAAAACATTTTCCACACGTTTTAAGAGAGGTTGGGATTGCTAATGTAACCCTAAAAGTAGGAGGTCAGCAAAATTTCTCTTTAAGGAGACAGAGTGTAAGTATCTTAGGCTTTGCGGGCTGTGAGGTTTCTGTAGCAGCCACTCAACTCTGCCATATGGTGTGGAAGCAGCCATGAAAAATATGAAAATGAATGCATATATTGCAATAAAACTTTATCTGTGGACACTGATGTTTAAATTTCATAAAATTTTCACATGTCATAAAATACTACTTAAAAGTTTCTTAAGAAACTGTTTAAAAATGTTAAAACCATTCCTGGAGCCAGTGGTAGAAGTGAGTTTTGACTCCATGGAGTTCATGTCGGTCTCACGGCCCTCAATAGAAAGGAGCTGCTACTCGTGTCCTGGGAAGCTGCTCTCATGGACCATTTCCAAGAAGATCTCTGGGGATTATCCGGGGCCGGGGGGTGG
>SJYT01047186.1:0-19756 GCA_006410635.1 Cephalophus harveyi | reverse complement strand
GGGGGGGGGGGGGATGCAGAGCAGACCCCTGCTGGGGGACTGGGGCAGAAGGTGGGATGCAAGATGACCTCTAAAAGCCCTTTCCTCTTCTCTACGAAATTCTTAGCAGCAGCTTCCTGGGCTTTGAAGTAAAACCGCAGGAGCCTAACGGATTGGAGGGAAGGTCATTCTGAATTAGTGGAAAGGTCTGAGTTATAAAACAGTTTATAAGGAATGATGCCTCATTGCATTCAAGGACATTCAGCAATCAAACGAACACTTAACAAAGGGCTGTCAATAATCCATTTGAATTGCACTTTGTATGTTTCAAAGTGCCTTCCAGTACATTATCTCCATTGATCTACCCAGGAACCCTAGGAGACGGACAACCCCATTTTACAGGCGAGGTCAGATGGCTCTGAGATGTTTCAGATCCAGGTCTGTACGGCTCTCTGCAGCCTCCATCAGCCTGTTGTTGGAGACATAAAAGTGACAAAAAACTTTATATATCCAGAGTGTGGACATCTAGGTAGCTTCCATGTTCTAGCTATTGTAAATAGTACTGCAATGAACAATGGGATACATGTGTCTCTTTCAATTTTGGTTTCCTCAGTCTGAGATGTTTCAGATCCAGGTCTGTACGGCTCTCTGCAGCCTCCATCAGCCTGTTGTTGGAGACATAAAAGTGACAAAAAACTTTATATATCCAGAGTGTGGACATCTAGGTAGCTTCCATGTTCTAGCTATTGTAAATAGTACTGCAATGAACAATGGGATACATGTGTCTCTTTCAATTTTGGTTTCCTCAGGGTATATGCCTAGGAGTGGGATTGCTGGGTCATATGGTGGTTTTATTCCTAGTTTTTTAAGTCTGCCATAGTGGCTGTATGAATTTACATTCCCACCAACAGTGCAAGAGCATCCCCTTTTCTCCACAACTTCTTCAGCATTTACTGTTTGCAGACTTTTTGATGATGGCCATTCTGACTGGTGTGAGGTGATATCTCATTGTGGTTTTGATTTGCATTTCTTTAATAATGAGTGATGTTGAGCATCTTTTCATTTTGTTAGCCATCTGTATGTCTTCTTTGGAGAAATGTCTGTTTAGGTCTTTTTCCCACTTTTTGATTGAGTTGTTTTTCTGACATTGAGTTGTATGAGCTGCTTGTATATTTTGGAAATTAATCCTTTGCCAATTGTTTCATTTGCTACTATTTTCTCCTTGGGTTGAAAAGGGTTGTCTTTTCACTTTGGTTATGGCATCACTGACTCGATGGACGCGAGTCTGAGTGAACTCCGGGACTTGGTGATGGACAGGGAGGCCTGGCGTGCTGCGATTCATGGGGTCGCAAAGAGTCGGTCACGACTGAGCGACTGAACTGAACTGAACTGAACTGATAGTTTCCTTTGCTGTGCAAAAGCTTTTATGCAGTTGTAAGAATCTCATGTCTATTTGTATGAAGAATAAACATTCCTAATTCATGCTTGTTTTTAATCCCTGAGAATCTGCTAGAAGCATGGCCATATACCCAGATAAGCGCACAGAGTCCATTCAGCTCTGTTAATAAAACATCGCAAGGTAACGCTGACAAGTTAGAGACCTGGTCTTCACCTGCTCCCTTACATCAGGATGAAAGAGGCGTTTCCACTCTGTGACCTCACATGGGGAGGTGAAATTTGGCCTCATAGGTGACAAATATGACATACATGACCCTCACATGTACATAGGGTACATGTCCTTCCCAAGTCTGAAGGGTCAGAAATGCGTTTTGAATTAGAAAGATTTCCTCTTTCTGGTAAATTAGTAATTTAGAGCAGTTGGGGGAGCATCTCTGACCCGGGAGGAAATCTAGTCCTGTTCTAGAAGGTGGGCGGGCGGGGGAGGCAGGGCGCCGGTAGGCAGAGAGGAGGGACAAAAAGACAGCTAGCCAGCAAGCCCTGGCGATTTAGGGGGTAAATCTGCATTTCCCCCCTCAACTTGGGGCTCTCATCAGCATTTTCCTGCCAAATTAGGCTTTGGCAAAGCTAAGGGTGCCTTGGCAAACTTTTTAAATTTCCCAAGAGCAACTTCCTGGTTCTTAATTAGGCCTTTTATTCCTAGATGTCTATATTTAACTGCTCTGTGCGCACTGACCCCTTTTAGATACTGCCAAGAACTTGAGAGACGTGGCCGTTGCGTCTAGACAGGCCAGTTATCCAGATAACTAAGTTCCGCAAACCCGATTCTTAAAGTAAGACACTATAAGGAAACGGACCTTGTCAAATGATTCTTTGGCAAATTTGTTAGTTCTGTACATGCCCTCACTTTTCCCAAGGGAGGCACTTCGCCTGCAGAGGAATACAGGCCTGCTCTATCAAGGTCTCAGCAGTGAACTTGGCAGATGGAGGAGAGATGGAAAACAAGGGTGTGAAAAAGAGGCCTAGAGGAAGGCTCTCAGCTGCGCAGGAGGAAACTGCAAGAATGGTCATTCCACTCATGTTGGTAAAAGAGAAAAATTGAAAATAGCCTGAGTATCTATCACAGGAGAAGTGATTCCATCCATGGAAGTACATTTATTCATACAAGGGAGTACAATTCAGGGGTGTGAAAATGAATGCATTAGAGTTATGCGTGTAGATGTGGGTAGATCTCAAAAAAGTACTGCAGAGTACAAAAAGCAACTTGCTTTATGAAATACCTGCTATATGAAAACATTTGTAAAAATGTAAAGCCTCAATGACAATTGTTATTGTGTATTATTTGTGAATAGCTTATATGTACATGCATGTGCATGAATGCATGCTCAGTTGTGTCCGAGTCTTTGCAGTCCCATGGACTGTAACCCTCCAGTCTCCTCTGTCCATGGAATTTTCTAGGCAAGAATACTGGAGAGGGTTGCCATTTCCTACTCCTGGGGATCTTCCTGACCCAGGGATAGAACCCGTGTCTCTGGCATCTCCTGACCAGCATTTAAAAAAATCCATAGTATATATAAAAAAAAAAACAACCAACAGATCCATTTCTTTTCTTTTTAAAGGAAAGAGAGAAAATGCATGATAAAGCCACATGCTAAGTCAGGAGAGTGGACCTCAGGAAGGGGATAAAGGGGTCAGTCTGGGTAGGCTCACAGCCTACGGTTGAGTCTGTAGCATTTGCTTTCTCAGCTGGGTGGTAAATTCATGGGCAGTTCCCATGGTATCATCAGCTACACTCTTTAGTGTTCCTGGAATCATTCATAAAAATGCAGGGAGTCTCAAAGGAAAGCTGGGGCTACTGTTTGTTGGGGATGAGTTGGGGAGACAGGAAACGTGTCAGGAGAGGACAGCCTATGACTTCTCTTCTCACGGAGCTGTGGTCAAGTACGTGAACAGAGGAGCCTGGTGGGCTATAGTCCTTTGGGTCACAAAGAGTCAGACATGACTGAAGTGACTTAGCACGCACACATGCACCCGTTCAGGGAAACAACAGTGTTTGTGGGAAGCTGTGACGGAAGTGCAGAGAATAAGATTCCGGAGCCAGTTCTGCCCCTCTTATGAGCTAAGGGACGGGCTGTGAGCTCTTGCCTGTCGCAGGTCCCTCCTTTGAAGTGGATCTTGTCAATTCTAGCTGTCTTTGGCTGGTGAAAGCCATCCCTGGAGCCCTGTGAGGCAGCTTTGTCAGGGAGTCGATCCTGCTGATACTGGCGGGTAGAGATAAAATGTGGGGGTGGGGGGAGTGGGCTTATAAATACTGGATAGAGCTGAGTTAATAATTTGCTTACATAATGCTTTGTGCCTTGCAAACGACCCTGGGGAATAATTACATGAATCATGAGAGGGTTTTTTTTGTTTGGTTTGTTTTATTTTGCATTGTTTCTACTTTTATTTTAGAGAAATTTAAACACACATAATATTAGATACTACTACCCTAGCTACTATCTATTCATCACCTCCTTTGTACAATCATAAAAGATTTGATTTAGGTCACAGTTATGGTGTAGTGGTTTTCCCTACTTTCTTCAATTTAAGCCTGAATTTTGCATTAAGGAGCTCGTGATCTGAGCCACAGTCAACTCCAGGTCTTATTTTTGCTGACTGTATAGAGAACTTCTCCATCTCCAGCTGCAGTCCATGGAGTGGCAAGAGTCAGACACAACTTAGCAAGTGAACAGCAGTAATAGCAGCAACACCCCAGCTACTACCCAACATCTAAAGCCGTAAACTTAAGGTCGATCTTGCCCCAACTATCTACTGACCCCTTTGGAAATGAATCTCAGACAGAAGACCAGGTATTAGTAAAAAAAAAACAACCAACAGATCCATTTCTTTTCTTTTTAAAGGAAAGAGAGAAAATGCATGATAAAGCCACATGCTAAGTCAGGAGAGTGGACCTCAGGAAGGGGATAAAGGGGTCAGTCTGGGTAGGCTCACAGCCTACGGTTGAGTCTGTAGCATTTGCTTTCTCAGCTGGGTGGTAAATTCATGGGCAGTTCCCATGGTATCATCAGCTACACTCTTTAGTGTTCCTGGAATCATTCATAAAAATGCAGGGAGTCTCAAAGGAAAGCTGGGGCTACTGTTTGTTGGGGATGAGTTGGGGAGACAGGAAACGTGTCAGGAGAGGACAGCCTATGACTTCTCTTCTCACGGAGCTGTGGTCAAGTACGTGAACAGAGGAGCCTGGTGGGCTATAGTCCTTTGGGTCACAAAGAGTCAGACATGACTGAAGTGACTTAGCACGCACACATGCACCCGTTCAGGGAAACAACAGTGTTTGTGGGAAGCTGTGACGGAAGTGCAGAGAATAAGATTCCGGAGCCAGTTCTGCCCCTCTTATGAGCTAAGGGACGGGCTGTGAGCTCTTGCCTGTCGCAGGTCCCTCCTTTGAAGTGGATCTTGTCAATTCTAGCTGTCTTTGGCTGGTGAAAGCCATCCCTGGAGCCCTGTGAGGCAGCTTTGTCAGGGAGTCGATCCTGCTGATACTGGCGGGTAGAGATAAAATGTGGGGGTGGGGGGAGTGGGCTTATAAATACTGGATAGAGCTGAGTTAATAATTTGCTTACATAATGCTTTGTGCCTTGCAAACGACCCTGGGGAATAATTACATGAATCATGAGAGGGTTTTTTTTGTTTGGTTTGTTTTATTTTGCATTGTTTCTACTTTTATTTTAGAGAAATTTAAACACACATAATATTAGATACTACTACCCTAGCTACTATCTATTCATCACCTCCTTTGTACAATCATAAAAGATTTGATTTAGGTCACAGTTATGGTGTAGTGGTTTTCCCTACTTTCTTCAATTTAAGCCTGAATTTTGCATTAAGGAGCTCGTGATCTGAGCCACAGTCAACTCCAGGTCTTATTTTTGCTGACTGTATAGAGAACTTCTCCATCTCCAGCTGCAGTCCATGGAGTGGCAAGAGTCAGACACAACTTAGCAAGTGAACAGCAGTAATAGCAGCAACACCCCAGCTACTACCCAACATCTAAAGCCGTACACTTAAGGTCGATCTTGCCCCAACTATCTACTGACCCCTTTGGAAATGAATCTCAGACAGAAGACCAGGTATTAGTCAGAGTTCTCTAGAGAAACAGAACCAAGAAGGTATCTGTGTCTGGTATCTTTACCTATCTATATGTCTGCCTATCATCTGTGCTGTGCTCACTTGCTCAGTCTTGTCTGACTCTTTGTGACTCCATGAACTGTAGCCTTCCAGGCTCCTCTGTCCCTGGGATTCCTGGAGTGGTAGCCTTTCCCTTCTCCAGGGGATCTTCCCAACCCAGGGATCGAACCCAGGTCTTCTGGATTGCAGGCAGATTCTTTACCATCTGAGCCACAAGGGAAGCCCACCTATAATCTATCTGGATTTATTTTAAGAAATTGGCTCATCCAGTTGTTGGAGCCAGAACTTCAGGTAAGAGTTGACATTGCAATCTTGAATCTAAAGTCTGCAGGCTGTAAACTCAGGCAGGGTTTCTTCTATTAGAGCCTCGAGGCAGAATTTCTTCTTCTGGAAATCTCAGTATTTGGTTTTAGGGATGTCAACTGATTAGATCAGGCCCACTCACATTACAGAGGGCAATCAGCTTTACTCAAAATCTACTAATTGAAATGTTAATCACCTGTAAAGAATTACTTTCATAGCAACATCTAGACTGATATTTGACCAGACTACTGGGCACCATAACCTAGCTAAATTGACACATAAAATTGACTATCACAAACTTTTTTATTAATAACTATTTCAGTATGTGTATCAAAAATAAGAACTCTGTGTTTTAAACAAGATATTGGGCTTCCCAGGTGGCACCAGTGGTAAAGAATCTGCCTCCCAATGCAAGAGACTCAGGTTCGATCCCTAGGTCAGGAAGATCCCCAGAGGAGGGCATGGCAACCTACTCCAGTATTCTTGCTTGGAAAATCCCAGACAGAGGAGCCTTGTGGGCTACAGTCTATGGGGTCACAAAGAGTTGGACACGACTAAATTGACTTAGCATGCATGCATGCACGGTTTAAAGGTCCACACCTTGTGACTGGTTAAATATGTGTTTTACATCTCTTAATCTACATGTTTTCCTAACATTTCTCTCTCTTCCTTACAATTAATTTTTTAAAAATATTACTTGTCCCATGGAAGCTCTCATAGTCTGGATTTTGCTGGTGACATTCTCTCAGTGCCATTCATTATGTTCTTCTATCCTCTGTGTGTGTGTGTGTGTGTGTGTGTGTGTGTTTTGTAAGCTGGTAGTTAAATTTAGAGGCTCCAGCAGCCATTTAAAGAGATATCTATTTGCATAATTTTGAGAGGTCACTGAAGAATTCTTTATCACCCATTCTGCAAACAAACAAACAAAAGCAACATGCCTCTCCTATTAGCTTGCTGAGACCTAAAATGGCACTGCTAGAAATGATTTTGCTTTAATTCCCAATTAAAATGCAAATATTCCTAGAGAAAGGAAAACTTATCAGATCTTCATTACTGGGTATGAATGCCTTTATGAAGTCCTTTTCTGAGCCAGTTTCTGAATGTGGGGGAGGGGAGAGGGATGTGGGTGAAAAGAATACATGGGCAATGGTGTACATTTCATATTCAGGGACATGGGGTCACTATAAGGACAGAATCAGTTACTATGGGCTCATCCTGAGAGCCCCTCAGCTGTGACGCATCTCCTGTGCTATGGATACCCTATTCAGTGTTTTCAAGCAATTATTTTGTTTCACGCTTCTATCAATCCTGGGAAGTGAGTAGAACTTTTGGCCCTTTTAAAGATGAAGACACTGAGGCTCAGCCAGGCTCCAGGAACTGGTTAAAGGTCATGTGGCTCATAAAAGCAGCCACGAGGATTCCTGCCGGCATGCCTAGCCCCTCTGCCCCTCCACTCACCCATAGCTGCTGCCTGCATCCTCTTTTGCTTTGAGCTTTGGGCGGGTTTGACACAGGAGATGAGAAGTGGTACCCCCGTGGGTGCTCCTCCATCTCCGTGTGACTTGTTCCTGGACACATTCTGGGGCTTATGCCCAGAGCTAGGTTGTCTCAGACGGCAGTCAGGGATCTGCCATCGGCCTCTGAGTAACAAGCCTGTGGTGTATTTTTTGGCCCTTTCCTGGGAAAGAAGGGAACGCTATCTCTGGAAACCCAGCTTGCTGATTAGATAGAAAAGATGTTTATGACTTCCAGGGTGCTCCCTTGAGTCAGTCATATTCTTAAAAAGAAATTATTTATTGCATGAATGAAATTGTAAGACTAAAAGAAGGCAGCCCCCAGAATTCCATCACCCCAACAAAAGCAACTGCCTCCATTTTTTCTTTCTTTCTTTTTTTTTTTTTTTGCATTTTTTGTCAGCCCCTGGCTGGAGGCACGTGCTGTTTGGTCCCTCTCTGAGCATAAAATAGTTGGAGGGAAGTGGGGAGAGACAGATCTGCCCCCTTCCCTCCTCTGATGCCCAGCCAAGTTTGCTCAACCTGAAGCATTAACCTGCAAGGCTCCGCATCCCAGGGGCCAAGGAGAGGGACCAGCAGAGCCTTATTAACTTACAGCTTCTTCCTTTTCTTCTGCTGGTCTCTTCGAGAACACAGCCATGAACCTTCCTAAGGTAGCTCTTTCTTTTAAAACCAGAAGAGGCAGATCAAAACTAGCAAAGGTAAATGAGAACAAGAAGGAAAGTGCCAAGCAGTTCTGATTTTCCTTCACACAGACATCACATCTAGCTGCAGTTCTTATTCCTGAGTAACTAAAGCCTCGTTATTTAGAAAAATGTATATATATATATATTTTTTTACTTTACAATATTGTATTGGTTTTGTCTTTTGTAGGCGATTTCAACATTCTAAGACAAAAGGAAGTGCATGGACCAGTTGCACCTGGGACCACTGTCCACTGTCAGCTGTTTATTCGTATTATAGCTGTTCAATGCACATCCGACGTAGACCACTGCTAACCTTGATCAATTTTGTGCATATTTCAAGAGTTTTGCTAGGCACAATCCCAGGCTTTAGCCAGCCAAGAGGAACATGGAGTTCATTTACTCTCAGGACCTATGTACTGTAAAACCTCTGAGACATCCTTAAGGAGAAATGCAACAAGGAAAAGAAAGTTAAGTTTTTGAAAGAAGTCATTTGTCTTTAGCTGAATTCATCAGAGTATGATACGGGTTGCTGCAGACATAAAAATGTCTGGAGTCTGGCTTCAGGGTTTAGAATGATAAAATATTCATGGCGTATAATTTTGCATAATTTGTTTAGCTACCAAGACATAATTTAGTTATTTGGTGGATGAATCCTTCAGAAGGCCTAAAGAAGAGAAAAACGGACTTCAGGAAGCTAACTCCAGCTTTGATACAAATATAGATAGGGTGAACGTGTCCTGTAGCGCCCTGTGTACTCAATACACACACACACACCCCTCTGTGTATTTCTACGCGTATGAGTCTCCCTACTGATCCTCAGCGCTGTTTAATCAGGCATTTTATGTGTATAGTCACCTAGCTCTACACTGCATCTGATTGCCTATAAACCCGAAGGGAAGAGCTACAGAACTAGTCTTCGATTTCAGTAAGGTGCATTTAGATTATAAAGTCCCTTGATTATAAAGCCAGCGTGAAAACAAACATGGTAATTGATTTCTTCGGAGCACTACAAATCAACCTTTGTATCCAGCGCTGTGCTGAGCACTGACCATCGTAACGGTCAGAAGTGGTCCCTGCCACCCCGGGAGCTCACAGCCTAGCTGAGACAAGATACGTAAACAGGAGCAAGCGGAGAACAAGCAGCTCGCAGGCATTGCTTAAGCAACTATTACATAAGGAGCGCAGAGCCCTCACCCCAAGACGCAGAGGAAAGGCAGTGCGAGAAGATGGCTGTTCTCTGGACCCTCAGTGCCCTGCCCAGGCCACGCTCCCATGCTGTGCCAGGGGTGCCCGATCTCTGTGTCTGTGGTCTAGGCCCTTTCAACCTACAGTGCAGGGTTATGGTGAGGAGCAAATGAGGCTGTACATGTAAAAGTACTTACACTGGGCTTGGTATATGCTTCGTCCTCAGTGACTGTTAGTTGTGCTAGGATAAAGCTTTTAAGGTAACTGCAAAGATTTGTAATATGTCTATATACATGTACATACAGCGACATGTGTATACACACATGTCTGTAAGAGAATGTTGTAGGATCTAATGATCTTGGCTGTTGCTGTGACAATTACTGGTTTGTATCCCTCTCAACAACAACAAAAAAAAGAGAGTTCCAGAAAAACATCTATTTCTGCTTTATTGACTATGCCAAAGCCTTTAACTGTGTGGATCACAATCAACTGTGGAAAATTCTGAAAGAGATGGGAATACCAGACCACCTGACCTGCCTCTTGAGAAATCTGTATGCAGGTCAGAAAGCAACAGTTAGAACTGGACATGGAACAACAGACTGGTTCCAAATAGGAAAAGGAGTCCGTCAAGGCTGTATATTGTCACCCTGCTTATTTAACTTATATGCAGAGTACATCATGAGAAACGCTGGACTGGAAGAAGCACAAGCTGGAATTAAGATTGCCGGGAGAAATATCAATAACCTCAGATATGCAGATGACACCACCCTTATGGCAGAAAGTGAAGAGGAACTAGAAAGCCTCTTGATGAAAGTGAAAGAGGAGAGCGAAAAAGTTGGCTTAAAGCTCAACATTCAGAAAACGAAGATCATGGCATCTAGTCCCATCACTTCATGGGAATTAGATGCGGAAACAGTGGAAACAGTGTCAGACTTTATTTTTGGGGGCTCCAAAATCACTGCAGATGGTGACTGCAGCCATGAAATGAAAAGATGCTTACTCCTTGGAAGGAAAGTTTTGACCAACCTAGATAGCATATTCAAAAGCAGAGACATTACTTTGCCAACAAAGGTCTGTCTAGTCAAGGCTATGGTTTTTCCTGTGGTCATGTATGGATGTGAGAGTTGGACTGTGAAGAAAGCTGAGCACTGAAGAATTGATCCTTTTGAACTGTGGTGTTGGAGAAGACTCTTGAGAGTCCCTTGGACTGCAAGGAGATCCAACCAGTCCATTCTGAAGGAGATCAGTGCTGGGTGTTTATTGGAAGGACTGATGCTAAAGTTGAAACTCCAGTACTTTGGCCACCTCATGTGAAGAGTTGACTCATTGGAAAAGACTCTGATGCTGGGAGGGATTGGTGGCAGGAGGAGAAGGGGACGACCGAGGATGAGATGGCTGGATAGCATCACCGACTCGATGGGTGTGAGTTTGAGTGAACTCTGGGAGTTGGTGATGGACAGGGAGGCCTGGCGTGCTGCAATTCATGGGGTCGCAAAGAGTCGGACACGACTGAACTGAACTGAACTGAACTGATCCCTCTCAACGCTGTAGACCCCTGCTCCCCCACAAAGCAAGCTGCAGTAGCCAATCCCAAGGGCTTGTCTGTAACCCCCACAGCCTGCTGTTTGTAGGATTCTGTTCTAAAGGGGAAGGTCAGGGGCTGGGTGTATTTGTGACTGTGTGTCCCAACCTGAGCACAGCAGTGTCTGGGATGTGGACAATGCCCAAGAATTATTTTATGAATGAATGGATGCACTGAGTTGTGTACGGTTTCTTACAGGAGCAGAATTTTTGACAGAGAATGGAAGAAAATGTAGGATTGGGTTTACAGAGGTAAGTGGCGAAGCTGGTCCTGCCTGCAGGAACAGCATGAAGAGACCGAGGAACAGAGTATGTATGGGATCAGGAAGCGGAACCTGCATGTCCTGTGCTGTTGGAATCGTTTTTTCTGCACATGTGTCACTTACACCCACACACCCAGAGTGCCTGACTGGAGAAGATAGCTGTCCTATTAGAGTGTTGAAAGCAGGGCGGTAAAAATAGATATGGGAAAAAGCACAAAGGAGGAACAGTAAAAACAAAACTTCCACGTGTAAGCAAAATAGCTTTGATTGCAAAATGACGACCATAAAATTGTAATTCCATATGAATTTTAAAACTAACCTTTTACAGATTATAGCCATAATACATATTCATTGCAGCAGATTTGAGATGTGCAGAAAAGCAGACAAAAAATAAAAATTAGCCATAATTCCTCCACCTAAAATAACCACACTGATGTAGTTAAGCCTCTAGGGTTTTTTTTTTTTGGCCTGTGCATATGTACATTAGTGAGTATAAAATTTTGCATCTTTATCCATTTGTTGTCAGGATTAGCCTGGTCTCACTCCTCATCCTGTGTTTAGTTCTCGTCCCTAGGATCCTGGGATTACAGACAGTTGATTACAGCTAGGCCCTGAGAGCAGTCAGGAATATGTCTGCTGGGCCTTTAGTGGCTGGAACAGGCATCTTCCTGCCGGGAGAAGCTCTAGTCACGGTCAGCCACAGGTTCTAGATGGACCCTGGCTAGCGTCCTGTTGTGGATCCTGAGGGGACCCCAGTTCTATGGCCGGGACTTGCTGGGACTCATCTTGCTCTGTCTGCCTACCTCTCTCTGGCTTCTGGGCTCAATGTTGCACTTGGTGGATTCATGGAACCTCTTCAAGGTTGTGATGACTCAGGGCCTGGACTCGGTGGATGGATTCTGTATATGTGTGTGTACAAGCAGGCTTGTGGACTCAGTGTTCGTTCTTATCTGCCCCTGGCCTGGCGTGTACAGGTATTAATAGATTGAAGGTACCTACCCCCACCCCTTTCCTGCACAGGCTCCCCTCCTAGCCCACCAGAGATCAGACAGAGATAAGACCAGGACTCCATCTCGGGACCAGAGTTCACAAGGGTGGACCAATTTCAGAAACAAGAGTGCCTCCCAGATCTCACGGCTGCAATGCCCAGCTTGGACCAGCGGTTCTGCTTCTTTGCTCCAAATCTCTGTGTGGTGGGATCCAGCTCCTGGATCCAGCTCCTGAGTGATCACAGGGCCGAGGTCATAGTTTGTCCCGAATCTGGGCCAAGACCGAGCCTAGGGTGGGTGCCTCAGTGAGAGTCAAAGCAAGGGAGAGTTCTCAGCACAGAGAAGCAGCCTACCCCCAGCAAGAAGAGGTTTCAGAAATCACAATCCATCTTCCCACCCACGGTGAGGCTCCCTTGTCTAAAATCTCATGCAACCTCTACTTGGACATGACCAGGGATGAGGAACTCATTCATTCACTCACCACTCAGAATTATGGGACATTTTTTCATATTAAACTGAAAGGTGTTTTGGGAACCATCCATCCAGATGCCCTAGTTCTTCCCTTGGAGTTGTTGTCTAGTGGCTTAGTCAGGTTCGACTCTTTTGCAATCCATGTAGCCTTCCAGTCTCCTTTGTCCATGGGATTTCCCAGGCAAGAACAGTGGAGTGGGTTTCTGCCCCGGGAGTAGCTGGCAGTGAACCTGGCTGGTCCCAATGGGCATCTGGGCAGGCAGTAGCTCCCTTCCTCCTCCTAGGCCAGGAGCAAGACATCTGCCCACCTCTGAGTACCAGCCTGGCAGAGAAGCAGGGCTGGGACAGATTCATCCAGGAACACTGTAACTGTTACCAGCTCTGGTCACAGTTGTGGTGTGGAGTTTGCTTTATGGTGAGCAGAGGCAGGTATGGGATAAAGCCCTGGGCCAGGAGCTGGGCAGGACCAGAGAGCTGGAACACATTCACCCTCTGGGTGGCCTTAGCCCCACTGGAAGAGGCACTTCCTGAAATCAGGGGCGACTCTCTCTTCTGCATGAGGTCTAGTAGTTGGTTCTTTTTGTAATAAACCATGATTAAGAAATTTCAAGACTCCAGGAGACTTGTATAGAACAGACTTTCTGCTCCTTTATTCTCTGAGCAAAACAATAGAATATTTTATTTGTTTCAGCCCTCTGCTTATGAATTAATTTTTTCCCATAGGTCTCAGCAAATGTTAACCCCTCCTCTTCTTTTTGGGAGGTAGACACATAGGCTCAGGTCATTCTGGGACATTGGCTTCAAAGTATCTGACTGCCTTTATCTTCTTTAAGGGAGGAATAATTGGTGGGTGTGGCATTTGATCACATGCCATTACTTCAATTAAGGGTTTCCTGGGCAAGTCACTTCCTGTTCTTCTATAACAACATTAAAAAGCAAGCAATTTTCCAACTGTGATTTCTCACATCAAATTTGTAAGCACAGCATAGACCATTTATTACAGTAAAATAAAATTTAGCCCTTAGAAATAGTGCCTACAAATTTTGGTGTGGCTCTAGAATAGTAGTTAAAAGTTTTGATCAGTTCTTTCCATCTTTTTCCAAGAAAGAATTAAAATGCATGCTATCAAGGGAGTGTCAGGACCACTTTGAATAATTGATCACAGACTTCCTGGAATGCTATCAAAATCTGACTGCAGATGGCATCAAGTTAGAAGCCATCCTGTCTAGCATAAGAAAGGACAGTTCCCAGCTAAGAGGAAAAAAGGGCTAATTCTATTAAAAGTCAGTGGGTTGATTTTATGACAGGGGCATTAAGGAGGTCTCTGGGCTTTGCAGCAGGAATCAAAATATCTAACTTGACTGTCAAGGAAGATCTACTTAAATACACATCAGAGAACTGGAAGCAGAGACTATGTATGAGGTGTTAGGCACTTGTTAGCTGCTGTAACAAAGAAACCCCCAAACACAGTGGTTTAAACAACACGGATGTTAATATTCTATATCCTGTTTGGCATGATGGTTACATGTGGACATACAAATGCCAAAACTCAGTGAAGAGAATCCCTAAGTTCTGTGCATTTGGGGGGCATTAATTATACCTATATAAGGTGGAATACCAGATCACCTTACCTGTCTCCTGAGAAACCTATATGCAGGTCAAGGAGCAACAGTCAGAACCAAATATGAAACAACTGACTGGTTCCAAACTGGGAAAAGAATATGGCAAGACTGTATATTGTCACCCTGCTTATTTAACTGTTATGGCAACCCACTCCAGTATTCTTGCCTAGAAAATTTCATGGACAGGGGAGCCTGGAGGGCTGCTGTCCATAGGGTCGCACAAAGTCAGGCACGACTGAAGCGACTTAGCATGCATGCATGCAGTGGAGAAGGAAATGGCAACCCACTCTAGTAGTCTTGCCTGGAGAATCCCAGGGACAGAGGAGCCTGGTGGGCTGTCGTCTATGGGGTCACACAGAGTCGGACACGACTGAAGTGACTTAGCACCAGCAGCAGCATGCAGAGTACATCATGTGAAATGCCAAACTGCATGAATCACAAACTGGAATCAAGTCTGCTGGGAGAAATATCAACAACCTCAGATATGCAGATGATACCACTCTTATGGCAGGAAGTGAAGAGGAACTTAAGACCCTCTTGATGAGGGTGAAAGAGGAGAGTGAAAAAACTGGTTTAAAACTCAACATTCAAAAAACTAAGATCATGACATCTGGTCCCATCACTTCATGCCAAATAGAAGGGGGGAAAAAGTAGAAGCAGTGACAGATTTTCTTTTCTTGGGCTCCCAAATCACTGCAGACAGTGACCATAGTCACAAAATTAAAAGATGCTTGCTTGTGGCTCAGACAGTAAAAAAATCTGCCTGCAATACAGGGGACTCAGGTTCAATCCCTGAGTCGGGAAGATCCCCTGGAGAAGGAATGGCTATGCACTCCAATAATCTTGCTTGGAGAATTCCATGGACAGAGGAGCTTGGCAGGCTACAGTCCATGGGGTTGCAGAGTCAGACTGAGGGGCTAACACACTTTGCTCCTTAGAAGAAAAGCAATGACAAACCTAGACAGCATATTTAAGAGCAAAGACATCAGTTTGATGACAAAGGTCTGTACAGTCAAAGCTATGGTTTTTCTTGTAGTCGTCTGTGTTTGAGAGAGTTGGACCATAAAGAAGGCTGAGTGCTGAAGAACTGATGCTTGTGAATCATGGTGCTAGAGAAAACTCTTGAGAGTCCCTTGGGCTGCAAGGAGATCAAACCAGTCAATCCTAAACAACCCTGAATACTCATTGGAAGGAGTGATGCTGAAGCTGAAGCTGCAATACTTTGGCCACCTGATGAGAATGGCTGACTCATTGGAAAAGACCCTGATGTTCGGAAAGATTGAAGGCAGGAGAAGAAGGGGACGACAGAGGACAAGATGATAGGATGACATCACCGACTCAATGGACATAAGTTTGAGCAAACTCTGGGAGTTAGTAAATGCCATGGGAGTCTGGCATGCAGCAGTCCATGGGGTCTCAACGAATCAGACACTACTTAGTGACTGGACAGCAACCACAATTATCCTTCAGTTGAAAACGAACAGACACGCATTTCTCTTTCACATCATAGTCCACAGGTGGATAGTTCAATTTTGCTTCCTGGCCAGTTGGCTTAGCCATCCTGAACATGTAACTCCATCTCGGCTGCTTAGTAAGGGGGACGACAGTGGAGGAAACCCAGGGCAAGTGGCCCATCCTCGGGTGGAAGCCGACTTGGAATTGGGCACATTGCTTCTACTCATATGCCACAGGCCCAGACTGGGTCACAAAGTGGCAGAAAAGATACAGGAATGGAGATCTGAGCTGAAAAGACATGTGGCCAGCTGAAACTCCACAGAATGCAGTTTCAAACCCCACTACAGTTTGGAGGATGATGCTGGAAAGACTTGGGAAACCTCCATCCCCAGGGTGGTCATAGGGACCAATGGTCATGATGGCTGTGATTCAAAAGGGCAAATGCCAATCTTTAGGGGACAGAACTGACTCAGCTGTGTCACTGTTTGGACCTAGGGACAGAACTATAGTGAGTTGCAATTGGTTATTGGTTCCAAGTGGTTGGAGATGGTAGGTCAGTGAACAGCAGGGCTGGGATGGACGTGGGGCAACCACCACAGCTGGTGTGGGGCGAGGCGGGCAGAAGAGATGGCCAAGGAAGACTCAGAGTCTCTATCCTTAGAGACGGTTAATAATAGAGGAGGCAGCTGTCCCTGTTGTTTAGGGTGTGACCCTGCCTGAAACCAAGGAGCTGAGGGAAATAGTTTTTCCTTAAACACAGGCTGAGCGTTTCGAAGGTAAAACAAAGCAGGAGCTGGTGGCTGAGAGCGGTGAGGCTCTCTCTCACCATCAAGGCTCCTGGCATGAGGGCCACGTCTCAGCTCTCTCCACAGGCCACGGACATCTGAAGAGGATCCTCTACAGGCTTATCACTGCCTTTTCTTTAGCACAAACCACACCTTACCCTTTGCTGAATCCCTGCTTCTCATATCTCTGGCACAATCCACTTTGTGATCACTACTGAGCTGTATCCTGCATTTGAAAGAACGGTCGCAGAATGCAGATTCAGAAGCATGTTTGATGGTTAGACACTGCACTGACTGAAGGAGTTTGAGAGTGGGGGTGACTGAGGGGGTTCCAGTCTTTAGCAGAACGATCAGAAAACAACGTGTGTCAAATGTGTGTGGCTTGTCCTGCCTTGCTCTTTGTTCAGCCCCTATATGGTCTAAATTGAAAGCAGTGAGCTTTCTCATGGAAAAGATTAGAAAAGCCTTAAAGACAGTGGCCACATGTCCTACTTCGTTGTTTTCTCAGCTGCTTCTGACAATGCTTGAGATACAGATATTTGTTCAATTAATAACCATTTAGATTTAATACAGCATCAACCATTTACCTACTGATTCCTCAAGCAAAGAGTAACTTTCTGTAATCAACCTCCTCAAGCCTTCCTGTATTTAGCCACCACCAGATACAGGAGTTTTGATAAGTCAAGAATTTATAAGCTTTATGCCAACTATAGGAAATGTTAAGTAAAAATTGTCAAGGCATGGGACCTTGGCTACATCACTTAACTCTTGGGCCTCAATTTCTTCATCTGAAAATGGGAGCCAGAGCTAGAACACATGATAGCTAAGAACATTTCATAGCATTGACATCATGATTCTCTCTGAGATCAAGCTTGTCCTTCAGGCATTTGCACCTCCTCCACTTATCTTTGGAGGTAACAGAGTTTTCTCTGTAATGTGTTTCTTGGTCTTCAGTTCAGTTCAGTTCAGTCACTCAGTCGTGTCTGACTGTTTGCAACCCCATGAATCGCAGCACGCCAGGCCTCCCTGTCCATCACCAACTCCTGGAGTTCACTCAGACTCACATCCATCGAGTCAGTGATGCCATCCAGCCATCTCATCCTCTGTCGTCCCCTTCTCCTCCTGCCCCCAATCCCTCCCAGCATCAGAGTCTTTTCCAATGAGTCAACTCTTTGCATGAGGTGGCCAAAGTAATGGAGTTTCAGCTTTAGCATCAGTCCTTCCAAAGAAATCCCAGGGTTGATCTCCTTCAGAATGGACTGGTTGGATCTCCTTGCAGTCCAAGGGACTCTCAAGAGTCTTCTCCAACACCACACTTCAAAAGCATCAATTCTTCGGCGCTCAGCCTTCTTCACAGTCCAACTCTCACATCCATACATGACCACAGGAAAAACTATAGCCTTGACTAGACGGACCTTAGTCGGCAAAGTAATGTCTCTGCTTTGCATTATGCTATCTAGGTTGGTCATAACTTTCCTTCCAAGGAGTAAGCGTCTTTTAATTTCATGGCTGCAATCACCATCTGCAGTGATTTTGGAGCCCCCAAAAATAAAGTCTGACACTGTTTCCACTGTTTCCGCATCTATTTGCCATGAAGTGATGGGACCAGATGCCATGATCTTCATTTTCTGAATGTTGAGCTTTAAGCCAACTTTTTCACTCTCCTCTTTCACTTTCATCAAGAGGCTTTTTAGCTCCTCTTCACTTTCTGCCATAAGGGTGGTGTCATCTGCATATCTGAGGTTATTGATTAAGTGAAAGCAATTCCTGTAATTCAGGTGTGGCTAGGGGTATGAGTACAAGTATGAAAGCAGTGCTCTAACAGGTAAGTTTTTGAATTAGTTTTTCATTGCTGCATAACCACTTGCCACAAAGATAGTAGTTTACAGCAATGCAAATCACACAATCCTGTGGGTTGGGAGCCTCGGGTGGGTCAGCTAGATCCTCTGCTTGGGGGCTCATCCACTGAAGTCCATCTATCAGCTGGGGTTGTGATCTCATATGAGGCCCAGGGTCCTCTTCTAAGCTAAGTCAGGCTATTGTCAGTATTTAGTCCTTTGTGGTTGTGGGACTGTGGTCCCATTTTCTTACTGGCTCTTAGCCGGAAGTCACTCCCCTCAAGGCTGCCCTTGGATACTTATTTCTTCAAGGCCAGTAGGATAGCATTTGCTGACATTTCTTGTCTCTTTTCATACTGTTCATGGGGTTCTCAAGGCAGGAATACAGAAGTGATTTGCCATTCCCTTCTCCAGCTGACTGTGGCTCAGATCATGAACTCCTTATTGCCAAATTCAGACTTAAATTGAAGAAAGTAGGGAAAACCACTAGAGCATTCAGGTATGACCTAAATCAAATCCCTAATGATTATACAGTGGAAGTGAGAAATAGATTTAAGGGGCTATATCTGACAAACAGAGTACTCGATGAGCTATGGAAGGAGGTTCGTGACATTGTACAGGAGACACGGAGCAAGACCATCCTCAAGAAAAAGAAATGCAAAAAGGCAAAATGGCTGTCTGAGGAGGCCTTACAAATAGCTGTGAAAAGAAGAGAAGCGAAAAGCAAAGGGGAAAAGAAAAGGTACACCCAGCTGAATGCAGAGTTCCAAAGAAGAGCAAGGAGAGATAAGAAAGCCTTCCTCAGTGATCAGTGCAAAGAAATAGAGGAAAAGAATAGAATAGGAAAGACTAGAGATCTCTTCAAGAAAATTAGAGATACCAAGGGGACATTTTTTGAAAAGATGGGCTCAATAAAGGACAGATGGTATGAACCTAACAGAAGCAGAAGATATTAAGAAGAGGTGGCAAGAATACACAGAAGAACTGTACAAAAAAGATCTTCACGACCCAGATAATCATGATGGTGTGATCACTCATCTAGAGCCAGATATCCTGGAGTGTGAAGTCAAGTGGGCCTTAGGAAGCATCACTACAAATAAAGCTAGTGGAGGTGATGGAATTCCTGTTGAGGTATTTCAAATCTTAAAAGATGATGCTGTGAAAGTGCTGCACTCAATATGCCAGCAAATTTGGAAAACTCAGCAGTGGCCACAGGACTGGAAAAGGTCAGTTTTCATTCCAGTCCCTAAGAAAGGCAATGCCAAAGAATGTTCAAACTACTGCACAATTGCACTCATCTCACACAGTAGCAAAGTAATGCTCAAAATTCTTGAAGCCAGGTCAACAATATGTAAACCATGAACTTCCAGATGTTCAAGCTGGTTTTAGGAAAGGCAGAGGAACCAGAGATCAAATTGCCAACATCCCAGGATCATCAGGATGATGCTGTGAAAGTGCTGCACTCAATATGCCAGCAAATTTGGAAAACTCAGCAGTGG
>SJYT01047172.1:257176-268567 GCA_006410635.1 Cephalophus harveyi | reverse complement strand
CCTGCCCTCAATCTTTCCCAGCATCAGGGTCTTTTCTGATGAGTCAACTCTTCACATCAGGTGGCCAAAGTATTGGAGTTTCAGCTTCAACATCAGTCCTTCCAATGAACATCCAGGACTGATCTCCTTTAGGATGGACTGGTTGGATCTCCTTGCAGTCCAAGGGACTCTCAAGAGTCTTCTCCAACACCACAGTTCAAAAGCATCAATTCTTTGGTGTTCAGCTTTCTTTATAGTCTAACTCTCACATTCATACATGACCACTGGAAAAACCATAGCCTTGACTAGATGGACCTTTATTGGCAAAGTAACGTCTCTGCTTTTGAATATGCTGTCTAGGTTGGTCATAACTTTCCTTCCAAGGAGTAAGCATCTTAATTTCATGCTGCACTCACCATCTGCAGTAATTTTGGAGCCCCCAAAATAAATTCAGTCACTGTTTTCACTGTTTCCCCATCTATTTCCCATGAAGTGATGGGACCAGATGCCATAATCTTCGTTTTCTGAATGTTGAGCTTTAAGCCAACTTTTCACTCTCCTCTTTCACTTTCATCAAGAGGCTCTTTAGTTTTTCATTTTCTGCCATAAGGGTGGTATCATCTGCATATCTGAGATTATTGATATTTCTCCCAGCAATCTTCATTCCAGTTTGTGCTTCCTCCAGCCCAGCATTTCTCATGATGTACTCCGCATATAAGCCTTGACATACTCCTTTTCCTATTTGGAACTAGTCAGTTGTTTCATGTCCAGTTCTAACTGCTGCTTCCTGACCTGCATACAGGTTTCTCAAGAGCAGGGCAGGTGGTCTGGTATTCCCATCTCCTTCAAAATTTTCCACAGTTTATTGTGATCCACACACTCAAAGGCTTTGGCATAGTCAATAAAGCAGAAATAGAGGTTTTTCGGGAACTCTCTTGCTTTTTCGATGATCCAGCAGATGTTGGCAATTTGATCTCTGGTTCCTCTGCCTTTTCTAAAACCAGCTTGAACATCTGGAAGTTCACAGTTCACATATTGCTGAAGCCTGGCTTGGAGAATTTTAAGCATTACTTTACTAGCATGTGAGATGAGTGCAATTCTTCATGAACATTTATTTGGACTATTTCCAGTTATTTGCTATTGACAAATGAAGGTGCTAGGGAGCGTGTACAAGTCTTTATAAGGGTACACTCTTTTTGTTTCTCTTGACTTAAAGCTTAAGAATCGAATGACTGAGTAGAATGTAAGTGAAAGTCTCTCAGTCGTGTCCAACTCGTTGTGATCCCATGGACTATACAGTCCATGGAACTTTCCAGGCCAGAATACTGGAGCTGTAGTCTTCCCCTGGAGAAGGGAATCTTCCAAACCCAGGGACTGAACCCTGATCTTCCACATTGCAGGTGGATTCTTTGGCAGCTGAGCCACAAGAGAAGCTGAAGAATCCTGGAGTGGGTAGCCTATCCCTTCTCCAGCAGATCTTCCTGACCAAGAATTGAACCAAGGTCTCCTGCATTGCAGGCAGATTCTTTTCCAACTGAGCTATCAGGGAAACCCAGTACATGTTTGATGTTAAGAACTGAATGAACTGTTTACTAAAATGACTGTACCATTTCACATTGCCACCATCTGTGTATGAGTGTTCCAGTTCCTCCACATATTCACTGACACATAGTGTGTTCAGTCCCTTTAGTTTTAGCCATCCTACTGGGTTTGTAGTAGTATCTCATTATTGTTTTAATTTTCATCCTCTAGTTAGTAACGCTATTGAACATCTTTTCATATGCTTTTCTGCAAACCATGTACCTTTTTTTGATGATGTGTCTATTCAAATCCTTTGCCTTTCTTTTTATTAGGGTGTTTATTTTCTTAGTAGTTTTGAGACTTCTTTATATATTCTGGACACATGTCCTTTATCAGTTATGTGATTTGCAAATGTTTTCTCCAAAGCTGTGACTTGTCTTTTCTTTTTAACAATGTCTTTGAAGAGCATCTAATGACTGGTTATTTGCATGCATGTGCGCTAAATTGATTCAGTCATGTCCTATTCTTTGTGATTCTGTGGCCTGTAGCTGGTCAGGCTCCTCTGTCCATGGAATTCTCCAGGCAAGAATACTGGAGTGGGTTGGCTTACCCTTCTCCAGGTGATCTTCCCAACCCAGGGACTGAACCTGTGTATCTTCCATCTCTGGCATTGGCTAGCAGGTTCTTTACCATTTGTGATACCTGAAAAGCTGACTGGTTATTTGGGGGAGCATAAATGCCCAGAACCCTTGCTTTAATCTGGGATGACTCTGGAGGGACCTCTTAGATCTAGAGCTACCAATGGGATGAGTGGGGGCTTCTATTGTGACTACATTATGGGTCAGCTTCTCCATCTGCTCAATCTGTCTTCTCTCTTCTTCACAACCCTTATTCCAAACGATACCTTACAATAACCTCCTACATGCAAGTTTTCCTCTGAGTCAGTTTCCAGGAACCATGCCTAGAGCAGGACCTGTGTCTGTTTTTGCTTGCTATAAATCTTTACTCTGTAATTGAATCCTACCCTTTTGTTATTGTTCAGTCGCTAAGTCACATCTGACTCTTTGTGTCCCCCTGGACTGCAGCACACACCCACAAATGTACATTGAAGCACATTTTTGTCCCTAGTTACAATTTCTGGAAATCAAGTCTTACACATGAATATTCATAACCTTCTCCTACGTTCTTGTTTCCTTAAAGAAGCTATGCATTACTTTATCAGAAGGATCTACTGAACCCTGTGCCACTCTACTTGCCTCTCATGTGGCTCTAGTTGTAGTTCCCCTACCTCCAAACCTCCTTCCTTCCAGACTATTGTCACTTTTCTGACAACAGCCATTTAGATATTCAGTAGTGGGATTTATGTTCTGGTGTCCTACAGCTAGCCATGTTGCAAATCATGCACAGATTTTATTATACAACAGATTCAATTTGAGTCCTCAGAATTTTGTGGCAGCTCCATAATTCATACATGGGAGTGGCTCAGGAAGCTGTGTGATGGGGTGAAGCACAGAATGGGGTTGTCTGAACCTGCATTTGCAAAACCCTTTACCTAAGAAAGAAAACTCCAAGAGATGGTGATGAACAGGGAGGCCTGGTGTGCTGCGATTCATAGGGTCGCAAAGAGTCGGACACAATTGAGCGACTGAACTGAACTGAAGAAAGAAAAAGCATCAGTTGTTTGTAAGAAGAAATGAGAGATGAGGGAGGTGATGGAAATTATACTAATGTTCCTTCAAGCCATGCCTTGGCACTGGCATTCTTTGAATGACTTGCTCTCTTTATGTTTGTCTTGTGTGTGTGTGTTCAGATGTGTCCAACTGTTTGTGACTCCATGGGCTGTAGCCTGCCAGGCTTCACTGTCCATGGGATTTTTCAAGCAAGAATACCAGACTGGGCTGCCATTACCTACTCCAGGGGCTCTTTCCAATCCAGGGATCAAACCTGCATCTCCTGCTTTGCAGGCAGATTATTTACCACTGATACCATCAGGGAGTGGCTTCCCTGGTGGCTCAGAGGTTAAAGCATCTGCCTCTGATGCGGGAGACCCGGGTTCGATCCCTGGGTCGGGAAGATCCCCTGGAGAAGGACATGGCAATCCACTCCAGTATTCTTGCCTGGAGAATCCCATGGGCGGAGAAGCCTAGTAGGTTACAGTCCATGGGGTCGCAAAGAGTCGGACACGACTGAGCGACTTCACCTCACCTCACCTCACCTCACCATCAGGGAAGTCAAGTTTATCTTGGATTTTGTTTATTACATTTTGATGCACCACCCCCACCCTCCCACTCCTTTTATAAAAGCTAAGTTTGGTTTCTGTTTTTTTAGTTTTCTTTCCCACACAGTTTGTATTTTCTCATTCAAGTGTTTGGATAGTAAATTTACCTTTACACATGTCTGTGCTCCCAGCCATATGTATCAATTTGCAAAAAGCCAAATAGAGAATAGTTTAGCATCAGTGAAATGTCAAGAATATGCCCCGAAGGCACCAATGCAATACTGGAGTTTCAAGTTTTAAGAATGGAATTAGGCCAGTAAATCAGTTTTCTTGCCTGTGTCAGGGGCCGTAGGGATATGTCCTAGTTCTTAAAAAAAAAAGAAAAGAAAAGAAAAAGCAACTGAAACTCACTCAGTATAACTCATGGGTCTGTACTGGGGACCTGTGGGAACCTTTGGACTTGAAACTAATTGAATCTACATTGAAATAGCCTTTTTCTTTCTTTATTAAATATCTGATTTGCTCGACAACTTTTTACTTTGGCTTGCTTGCATTATTCTTTTTTTGCTGCACAAATTGGCTGTTCTCCAAGGTTGAAAGAGAAGAGAGAAACAGAAAAGAGAAAATCAGGATGGAATCTTACTGTTTGTTAGATCATAGGCAGAACCTTTCCTTTCATGTTGGAGTAAAAATACACCTCCTCTGATTTAAATGGGAGATCAACTAGTTGTCAATAGATAGTGGTATTATAATGTCTCTACTGCCATAGTGGAAGCAAGAATATTCTTTCTGTTTGAAAAGTGAAGAAGGATGACAAAATATGTCTGGGCCCATCATTCTCATTCAGACCCTTACCATAAAATCCCTGCTTCCCATTGCAGACTGAATTGCTCATGACATTTCTTTTCCAGGGATGACAGATTGTAGTTTTTCTAGCAGTCTCATTATTAGCCTGCTGTCTGTTTTGTCTGTACACTTCTCCTACCCTGATGTGGTCCTGATTGGTTTGTGCCCATTGGTACCATTGCCCTCAGAGATTAAGGGCACACTGTGAGCAGAAATAAACCAGTGGATCTGTTAGTGACTATACAAATTCTACCCACCTTTCAGATAGTAGCTGAAAGATCTCTCTTGGGAAATAAATGTTTCCTTTGGGAGGTTAAAAGCTCGTGTTTACATCTGTTTCTACATCCTCTTTCCCACTCAAACTAGTCAATCCTAAAAGAAATCAAGCTTGAATATTCATTGGAAGGGCTGATGCTGAAGCTGAAGCTCCAATACTTTGGCCACCTGATGCAAAGAACTGACTCATTAGAAAAGAACCTGATGCTGGGAAAGATTGAGGGCAGGAGGAGAAGGGGATGACAGAGGATGAGATGGTTGTGCTAGCAGATAAGTATGGACATGAGTTTGGACATAAGTTTGAGCAAACTCCAAGAGATGGTGAAGGACAGGAAAGCCTGGTGTGCTGCAGTTTGTGGGGTAGCAAAGAGTCAGACATAACTTAGTGACTGAACAACAACAGCAACAACATCTTGTTTAATTTTTTATTTATAATTGCAATTAATAGCTAGGAAAATAACAGAAAGTTTAATTTTCTATATTCTATAGGGGAAAAAGGTGAATAAATTTGCCCAAGTAGATTCACTGAGATTTTCCTAGCAAACCTGAAAGAAGTGTTAGTGGACCACAGATTCATATTTTCATGAATATCCCTCTAATCTTTACTTTCATACAAATCTTGGAAATTAAAGATATAATAGATTATTAAGAAATATTACTATTTGTTCATTTTATACACATCTAGATGTGTATAAGAGACAGAGTTAAATAAGCAGGGTGACAATATACAGCCTTGATGTACTCCTTTCCCAATTTTGAACCAGTCTGCTGTTCCATGTCCTGTTTTAACTGTTGCTTCTTGACCTGCATACAGGTTTCTTAGGAGGAAGGTAAGGTGCTTTGAATATTTGAGTTCAAATAAACTGATGCAGATGTACGTGATGGGAGGTAAAATTTTACACTTGCCTGCAAAAATCACATTTTATCTGTTTCCACGTAGTTGATTTGTACTCAGATTTAGCCCTGCTTGGGGGTAGGGGTGGGGATTGGTAAAGGGCTCGACCTTTAACGTGCTTCCAAATTATATTCTCTGATTCATTTGGGTTGGTTCTTTTGTTTATTCATTCACCTCTTTACTTTTCAAATAGGTGTTTCAAGTAGATGTTTCTGGAACATCTATTGTTTCCTAGGTTTGGGGAATAGAAAACTAATTGGTGTGGTGTTTTACCTAAAGTACCAGTCTATTAAGAAGATGAACAAGTAAAGAGACGAGTGCAATCTGCATATAGGTTATCCTGTAAGATGTGCAGGCACCTATGGGAACTCATAGGAGAGGCACCTAACCCCACCTGGGGCAGCCTGGGAGGTTTCCTGGCAGGTGATACCTGAACTGAGTCTGGAAGGAAGTGTAACAATGAGCTAAATAAAAAGCAGCAGGGGTGATCATTTCAGTCTAGAATGGTTGCATTTCCTATACTATATGCATATGGAATTGTATCATATATATTCTGCCTTTTTTTTTTCCACCCAAGATAACTGTTTTTTAAGATTTATCCACATTGAAAATATCAATATTCTTTTTTATGTTCAGTTTTATTCTATTCTGTGGATATACCACAATTTGTTTCTTCATTCACTTCCTCAGTTAAGTTCAGTTGCTCAGTCGTGTCTGACTCTTTGTGACCCCATGAATTGCAGCATGCCAGGCCTCCCTGTCCATCACCAACCCCCAGAGTCCACGCAAACCCATGTCCATCGAGCCAGTGATGCCATCCGACCATCTCATCCTCTGTCTTCCCCTTCTCCTCCTGCCCTCAATCTTTCCCAGCATCAGGGTCTTTTCTGATGAGTCAACTCTTCACATCAGGTGGCCAAAGTATTGGAGTTTCAGCTTCAACATCAGTCCTTCCAATGAACATCCAGGACTGATCTCCTTTAGGATGGACTGGTTGGATCTCCTTGCAGTCCAAGGGACTCTCAAGAGTCTTCTCCAACACCACAGTTCAAAAGCATCAATTCTTTGGTGTTCAGCTTTCTTTATAGTCTAACTCTCACATTCATACATGACCACTGGAAAAACCATAGCCTTGACTAGATGGACCTTTATTGGCAAAGTAACGTCTCTGCTTTTGAATATGCTGTCTAGGTTGGTCATAACTTTCCTTCCAAGGAGTAAGCATCTTTTAGATAAGGAGCCATCAAAGATATGGAAATCTAGTTTAAGACAAATATCATAAAATGGGGAGACAGAGCCATAAACCAGTTACAGGACCTTGATCATACTTGCTTTTCCTTTCACTGTCCTAATAGTGAAAGAGAGGAAGGAAGGAAAGAGGGAAGGGAGGAAGGAAGACAGGAAAAGAAGAGGAAGAAAGAGAAAGAGAAGAAGAAAATTTAACTTTATATATAGTCTTGCTTCAGTTAAAGAGTGATCCAACTGTGATCAGCATTCTCTGGGTTGTGTTATCAGCACATAACAATGTTATCAGCATTGTGCTGCTCTGAACAATGTTTAGGAAACCTCTTAGGACTGGAACCTTATTGCTAGTAGTAATATTCTCAAAAGATTGTGGGAGTGTATGTATGTATACAGACTTACCTCTGACCCAAAATTGTCCCCTTTATAGATTCAGTTCAGTTGTTCAGTTGCGCCCGACTCTTTGCAACCTCATGGACTGCAGCATGCCAGGCTTCCCTGTCTATCACCAGCTCCCTGAACTTGCTCAAACTTATGTCCATTGAGTTGGTGATGCCATCCAACCATCTTATCCTCTGTCGTAACTTTTTCCTTCTACCTTCCATCTTTCCCAGCATCAGGGTCTTTTCCAGTGAGTCAGCTCTTTGCATCAGGTGGCCAAAGTATTGGAGTTTCAGCTTCAACATCAGTCCTTCCAATGAATATTCAGGACTGATTTTCTTTAGGACCGACTAGTTGGCTCTCCTTGCAGTCCAAGGGACTCTTAAGAGTCTTTTCCAACACCACAGTTAAGGGTTTCTCTGGATGAGATTATGACTTTGGCAGGTCAGTTTTAGCACTGGTTGTAAGAAATAATTTTGCATCTAATATATGCATCTGCCTTTAATAGATAAATCAAGAATTACATCTTAAGTGATTGTACAATAGCATTTTTAATTGCAGAACTGTTTTTTAGTAATCTCATTTATTTATTTATTTCTGGCCGCACTGGGTCGTCGTTGCTGCTCGGGCTTTTCTCTAGTTGCAACAGGTTGGGCTACGCCATCGTTGCGGTCGTTGGCTTCTCACTGCGGTGGCTTCTCTTGGTATGGAGCAAAGGGCACTGTGGCTCAGCAGTTGTGGTGCATGGGCTTAGTTGCCCCATGGTATGTGGAATCTTCCCGGACCAGGGATGGAACTGGTGTCCCCTGCCTTGACAGAATGATTCTTCTGAAAACAAAATTATTAAATAATGTTGCTAACATTTAAATTTGCTGCTCTAACTTGAACTCCTGTTCTGGTTGTGGAGTTGGGTGCACAGAGTCTGCAGAGAAAGAATTTCAGGATAGTTGGGAAGGGCAGTTGGGATATGGAAAAGGGCATTTATTGGCCTAATTAATGGGGACAGGGTATATCCAAAGAGAAAAAAGGCTCTCTTCTTTCAATGGTGAGCTATGGCTATAGTCAACAAAGACTAGATTCCTTGGAAAATTAAAAGAGAGATTGTCGAATTTTTGTGCCATCAAGCTATCATCTGAAATATGGGCCACACGATACATGTGTACACAGTGAACTTGTTGGTCTGTTAATGTCATTCTTAAAAAGCTCAGTTTATAATTTTTCTTGTGTGTATGTAATAAGAATATTATCCACAAAGCCCAACTTGGGATTCCAGTTCTGTTCTACCTCAAGAGTCTCTTGTCTTAGAGAAGTCCCTTAAAACCCTGTGGTCTCTGGATTCCTTATCTATATGATGCAGAGTAAGTGGGGGCAAAACTGAAAAATCCCCTTGAGGGCCGTAATGCTCTGGACTGGAACACCATATAGTGTTTCCATGGAGCTATTTCTAGAGGCAATTATTTGGTTTATAAACAAATTCTTTCCATGAGAGATTTAGATTTAGATTGTATATTGGCAGGGATTGCTTGAATAATTGACTTGAGTGAGTTTAATTAGTTATAAAAGATTTTTATTTCTTTGAATGGTGTAGTTACTGCCTATGTTGAGTTCCTGCAGGAATGATTTAAATGTCAGGTGTATCTGAACTGCATTGTTGTACAAGTGTGCATTTGATGTCTGTGGGTTTCAGGTCAGGTGGTCTGGTATTCCCATCTCTTTCAGAATTTTCCACAGTTTATTGTGATCCACACAGTCAAAGGCTTTGGCATAGTCAATAAAGCAGAAATAGATGTTTTTCTGGAACTCTCTTGCTTTTTCCAAGATCCCTTGGATGTTGGCAATTTGATCTCTGGTTGCTTTGCCTTTTCTAAAACCAGCTTGAACATCAGGAAGTTCATGGTTCACGTATTGCTGAAGCCTGGCTTGCAGAATTTTGAGCATTACTTTACTAGCGTGTGAGATGAGTGCAATTGTATGGTAGTTGGAGCATTCTTTGGCATTGCCTTTCTTTGGGATTGGAATGAAAACTGGCTTTTCCAGTCCTGTGGCCATTGCTGAGTTTTTCAAATTTGCTGGCAGATTGAGTGCAGCACTTTCATAGCACCATCCTTCAGGATTTGAAATAGTTCTACTGGAATTCCATCAGCTCCACTAGCTTTGTTCGTAGTGATGCTTTCTAAGGCCCACTTGATTTCACATTCCAAGATGTCTGGTTCTAGATGAGTGATCACACCATCGTGATTATCTGGGTCATGAAGATCCTTTTTGCACAGTTCTTCTGTGTATTCTTGCCATCTGCTTTCGACCTAAACTCATAGCTGTCAGCTCTTTTGGCTTCAGTCCTACCACGAGGTTCTTTGTCACCAGCAATGCTTGGTCCCAGGGTGTTGGTCACTACCAATGGCTCCCTTGCACTGTCACCTCTGAAATGGACATCACCAGATGGACACCGAAATCAGATTGATTATATTCTCTGCAGCAAAAGGTGAAGAAGCACTATACAGTCAACAAAAACAAGACCAGGAGCTGACTGTGGCTCAGATCATTAACTCCCTATTACCAAATCATTTCAGAGGCGTCAGTGGAGGTTTAACAGTGCTGATAGCAGCTGATGACAGTGCAAGGGAGCCATTGGTAGCGACCAACACCCTGGGACCAAGCATTGCTGGGGACAAAGAACCTCGTGGTAGGACTGAAGCCAAAAGAGCTGACAGCTATGAGTTTAGGTCGAAAGCAACCCAACACGCTTACTGACAAGAATTAGAGTTCATTTACTTCCAGAGTTCTTTTCCAGTGCTATAGCTTGTTATGATTTTATAACATTTATCATCTGGAATTCTCAAAATATGTTATAAGCAAAATCAGGATTTAATGGCTAGAGAACCTCTCAGTCAGTTCACTTGCTCAGTTGTGTCTGACTCTTTGGAACCACATGAACTACAGCATGCCAGGCCTCACTGTCCATCACCAAGTCCTGGAGTTTACCCAAACTCATGTCCACTGAGTTGGTGATGCCATCCAGCCATCTCATCCCCTGTTGTCCCCTTCTCCCCCTGCCCTTAATCTTTTCCAGCATTGGGTCTTTTCCAATGAGTCAGCTCTTTGCATCAGGTGGCCAAAGTATTAGAGTTTCAGCTTTAGCACTGGTCCTTCCAAAGAACACCCAGGACTGATCTCCTTTGGGATGGACTGGTTGGATCTCCTTGCAGGCCAAGGGACTCTCAAGAGTCTTCTCCAACACCACAGTTCAAAAACATCAATTCTTCGGCACTCAGCTTTCTTTATAGTCCAACTCTCACATCCATACATGATCACTGGAAAAACCATAGCCTTGACTAACGGACCTTTGTTGGCAAAGTAATGTCTCTCCTTTTTAATATGCTGTCTAGGTTGGTCATAACTTTCCTTCCAAGGAGTAAGCATCTTTTAACAGTATGGCTGTGGTCACCATCTGCAGTGATTTTGGAGCCCCCCAAAATAAAGTCACCCACTGTTTCCACTGTTTCCCCATCTATTTCCCATGAAGTGATGGGACCAGATGCCATGATCTTTGTTTTCTGAATGTTGAGCTTTAAGCCAACTTTTCACTCTCCTTTTTCACTTTCATCAAGAGGCTCTTTAGTTCCTCTTCACTTTCTGCCATAACGGTGGTGTCATCAGCATACCAGAGGTTATTGATATTTCTCCCGGCAATCTTGATTCCAGCTTGTGCTTCATCCAGCCCAGCATTTCTCATGATGTACTCTGCATAGAAGTTAAATAAGCAGGGTGACAATAAACAGCCTTGACGGACTCCTTTTCCTATTTGGAACCAGTCTGTTGTTCCATGTCCAGTTCTAACTGTTGCTTCCTGACCTGCATACAGGTTTCTCAAGAGGCAGGTTAAATGGTCTGGTATTCCCATCTCTTTCAGAATTTTCCACAGGTTATTGTGATCCACACAGTCAAAGGCTTTGGCATAGTCAATAAAGCAGAAATAGATGTTTTTCTGGAATTCTCTTGCTTTTTCCATGATTCAGCGGATGTTGGCAATTTG